>SJYC01001098.1:0-13791 GCA_006408675.1 Madoqua kirkii
GACGTTAAGGGCGCTATTTCTGGTTGACCTGCATGAGTTTGGACCCCAGCTCCAGAAGTGTACAGATGCGTTCTCTCTAAGCTCTGTAATTCTCTTAAGTTCTTTAACCTCTCTAAGCTTTCTTAGCCTCATCCGTAAAGCAGGAAAACAATAGTACTCATGGAGAAGGCAACGGCACCCCACTCCAGCACTCTTGCCTGGAAAATCCCATGGATGGAGGAGCCTGGTAGGCTGCAGTCCCTGGGATCGCAAAGAGTCAAACATGACTGAGCAACTTCACTTTCACTTTTCACTTTTATGCATTGGAGAAGGAAATGGCAACCCACTCCAGTGTTCTTGCCTGGAGAATCCCAGGGATGGGGGAGCCTGGAGGGCTGCAGTCTATGGGGTCGCACAGAATTGGACACGACTGAAGCGGCTTAGCAGCAGCAGCAGCAGCAGCAGCAATATTATCAAGATTTAATAAAACAATATAGATAAAGTGCTTATTCAGAGACACCCCTATAAAATGACGGTTCGTTATGCAGACACTGACCTCAGTGTAAGTTTTAAACATAAACTCATCGCTTAACATTTTGTGGAATTCTCTTTTAGTCTCAGTTTCCTCTTTGGGAATACAGAGATAGTAAATATGAGGAGCATTTTTCTGTGCAGAGTATATTAGATAATTATAAAAAGCACCTAATGTCTGATAAATGCTCAAAAGAATAGATGTGATTATATTTTTAGTATTCCTAAAAATATTCTTGGGAAAAAAAATATCCAGGGCCAAAGAAACAGTGCTCACTTTCAGCTGTTTGCTTTTCTAGTTCCCACCATTCTAAGCCTGTTTGCTTTGCTTCCAGGAGAAAGGAGGTGTGCTTATTTGACTGTGGAGAACGGGGCGGTTCTATATTAGGTTTGCATCCTGATCCATCCTGCCCCGCCAGTCTGTCAGTTCGTCCAGAGTGGGGTGTGCATTGCCCTACAGGCTGTGAAATCAGATAGGGCTGCAGGTACATGCATTTTCCTGCCTGGCATCATGAAGGACTCTCTTTTGAATGTCTGAACTGAAGAAGTCTTAGACGTTCCTCTTCATTCATAAATGTGGCCTCCACTGCTAGTGAGCAGCCGTCTGTGGCACAGCCCTTGACAAAGGTGATTTTGCTGGACGCTGAGTCTTGTTGAACGTTCCCAGCACGGACTCCGTTGTCTGCCAGTGCCTCCGGCTGAGCTACCTCCCGGTGTTCCAATGCTGAGACAAAACAACACTGGACTCAATGTTATCACTTTCCTAAAGCACATGCTTGATGTCAGGAATGCTTATTCTTTAAAAAAAATACATATGTTCGATAATACAGTGCCTTGACTTGTGGCATATTAAGCCCTTGAGCTCACAGATTCAATTGTGTTAATGTGCTGAGCATCTTATACAAATGTTAGGCTTTCTAACTCGTCACCCAACGACAACCTGGAACAGCAAGCCTGTATGTGCATAGGGAGGGACTGAGGTGGCTCTGGGCAGAAGAGAGGGCAGGGTGCAAAAAGAGATGTGGAGCTAGATTTAGGTAGAGAATACTTTTCTAAAGGACTTTTACTGACGTTCATAATCCATATAACTTGACCTTTTTTTCCCAGAGGAAAAGGACCCATGATCTTGTGAAATTAGGTATTTACAAAATTTTTCCCAAGTTTCTCAGCAGCACAATTTGTTCTTTGGCCAATTTTGCCAAGGTTAGAGACCTTTCTGTGTATCTACTTTACGGCATGTCTTTTCAGGCTAAGAATCAGCATAGAACTCTTTATATTGACTGAGCGATCAAATGGTAAAAGAATCACTTTGGCCACTCTCTGTGTGAAGGAAACACTTTCTGATGATAAACTAAGTAATTCCATATGTACATGAACTGTTAGTATTCGATTCCTGTTTCTCTTGTAATGTCCTTGGTCTTTGTCTTTTGAATCAATTAGGTTCGTCTCAAGGGGATAAAAAAAAGAAAAAGAAAGAAAGAAAAACAGACCATAGTTTAAGCCAAAACATTATAATACTGTCCACTCAACATATGGTGTTTATAGATCTTGAAAACAGAATCAGGATGAATGCTTCAGATTAGAAAGTCTTTTTCCACATCAGGAGTGGTTTCGATTTGTTAGCCTTTTAACTCTTTGGTCCTGGAATAGTTCTTATTACAGCCAATAAAATGGTCAGTGAAATAAAGAGAAAATATATTTTGCTAAATAAGATGTGTATGCCTCCATTTTATGCAAATATGTCATTTGCTTTTGATTTTATATGCATTACATAAAAATCCTCCCACATATAACGCATTCCACATCTCTCCTAAGACACAATGTGAAAAGTTGCAGCCAGGTCAGAAGTTGTGAGGGAAAGCTACCTAGAAAATCTTTGCTCTGAGCCAGAGTAGTATGGCTGACCTTTGACTCCACAGGAAAGTCTGCCCCCTGTTCAGACCTTCTTGGTCCAGACAGCCCAGGACAGATGGTGCAAGCATTTCTGCCAAGCCAGCCGGTAAGAACAGGCAGGCAGACATCTGCAGGTGAAGGCCGGGAGGGAATCATGGCTGGAAGGTCATTGAAAGTCAGTGCACAGAAAGCCTGTTTCCCCAGCAGCAGAAATTACCCAGTAAGACCTCAGCAGGTCCACACAGGCAGTAGGCCAAGGGCAATAGACACCAAATACTTCAGCTAGCCCGAGAAGGGCCTGGTGTCTCTTAAAAGCCCAAACACCTGAATCGCATCTGACACAAAGATTATAACAAGCTTCCACCTAAAGGTTCTGAGCGCCAAACGCCCTGGGAAGGAGTATATTAGCACAAGAAAATCACAGGGTGAGTTGTTAAAAGTCCCAGTGCCCAGGGCATACCCCAGACAAATCAAGTCAGAATTTCTGGAAGAGGATCCAAGCATCAGTACCTATCTCTAAACAGGCCCTGCAGAGGGGAGGTTAGAGACAGAGGGAGCACGTCTCAAAGTGCAAAGCTGGAGTGCTTTTGTTTTGTTTTAATACATATTCATCATTTGGGGCTTCGCGGGTCTCCGTCGCTGTGGCTGCTGTTGCTGCGGCCTGCTGGCTCTAAGGTGAGGCTCGGTAGTCTGGGCACATGGACTCTGACACCTCGCAGCATGTGGAATTTTCCCCGACCAGATCGAACCCACATCCCCTGCACTGGGTGCTGGATTCTGAACCCCTGGACCACCAGGGAAGCCCCTGGATTGTTTTTCAAGGGGCAAGTTATGGGTGTAGAGACCGAAATCTGGACACCCACAACTAAAACTTAAGCCACTGGTGGTGGAGATGTCACCATTTCTCAAGAAATTATCTTTCCTGGGAAAAAGAATGGGGCTAAGAATCTAGAGATCTGATTATTATAACCAAAATTTCCCAGTCACTTCAACAGAGAACCTCATTTCTGCTTGATGAATAATAGGAGATTTGGACAGAGGGGTCTCCAAGGTCCTCCCATACCTCTCATTTCTGTTGTCAAATGCTGGTGTATAACTTTGCATAGTCTGTTCTTTTCTTTTTAAAAACTGCTAGTTGATTTTCTCCTAATGATTACAAATAAGAATATTGTAATTTTATATTTTAAAGCCTCTCTCCGACATTTCCAGGTGCCATGAAATAGTAGATAAAACATTTTAAAATGTTTCATTATCTGATAACTCCTATTTAACACTGTATGTGAAATAATAACCAGTGCAACAAGGGAAAAAAAAGAATTTAAAGGATTGAGAAAAAAAAAAACTTAAAAAAATTTTCAGATGACAGGATTTTCTATGTAGAAAATGCCAAGAATTAAAAAAAAAAAAAAGACTACTGGATCTAATAAGTATGTTTAGCAAGGTCTTAAAATATAAATGGACTTCCCTGGTGGCTCAGATGGTAAAGAATCCACCTGCAGTGCAGGAGACCCAGGTTCAGTCGCTGGCTTGGGAAGATCCCCTGGAGAAGGGAATGACAGTGCATTCCGCTATTGTTGCCTGGAGATCCCATGAACAGAGGAGCCTAGTGGACTACAGTCCACGGGGTCTCAAACAGTCAGACATGACTGACTGACTAAGCACACACACAAGATAGAAACATCATTTGTAATTTTTATTCAAGCACCCCAAAACTGAAAATTGAAAGTACTATTAAAATAGGATTCAAAAAATAGAAATAAGCTAACGATATTTGTATATTAAATCTTAAAAGGGCTTCCTGGCTTCCCTGATGGCTCAGTGGTAAAGAATCCACCTGCCAATGCAGGAGATGCAAGTTTGATGCCTGGGTCAGGAAGATCCCCTGGAGAAGGAAATGGCAACCAACTCAATTATTCTTGCCTGGAGAATCCCACGAGCCTGGAGGGCGACAGTCCATGTGGTCACAAAGAGAGGAACATGACTTGGAGAGTAAACAACAACAAATCTAAAAACGATTTGTCTGTTAAAACTATAAAACATTGGTGAGAGTAACAAAAAAAAGATATGGTATCCATGGTTTAGAAGGGTCAATGTTATCAAGACATCAATTCTTCTCAAACTGATAGATAGGGTCCATGAAATTCCAATCAATAACCCAGAAAGCTTTTGTAGAAACTGAGAAGCTGACTTTGATATTTATATGAAAAAAAAGAGGACACAGGCTAACGAAAACAATTTTGAAAAATCCCAAAGATTCACACTACCTGATTTCAAAACTTACTATAAAGCTTTAGGAGTCAGTGCAGTGTGACAAGACACATTCGATTCAAGAAATATGAAGTGGGACTCAAAACTAACAAATTTTCGTCTGATGCTAGTATGTACTGCTGGTTTGGAGATTTCATTTTGAGGAAAAATGATTTAGAGAGTTTCATGCAACTAATTTATGATTTTCTTAAGTTCAGATCTATATTGTTAGCTAAACCTAGTATGCAAAATAATGGAAATGCAGTGTCACGAAATGAACTGTATTGCCTGTTATTCCACCATAGTATTAAATTACCTAAAAAAATGATAAAGTTTTTATGTGTATCAAATCATGTTTGCCATAACCCAGAATGTCTCTAATGTTGATAAAAGTATTGAGAATGTGATCAAACTTTAAGTCTTAAATATGCCACTGAAAGGTTATTATAAAAATAGAACTAACTACTAATAAACCAATTCAGCAAAGTAATGAAATACTCAGGAATAAACTTGATGAAGTAAAAGTTATACACTGAAAACAACAAATGTGGAAAGAACTTAAAGATCCAAATCAATAGAAAGACATTCATGTTCCTGGACTGTAAAGCTCAATATTGTTAAGGTAGCTGCTGCTACTGCTGCTGCTAAGTCACTTCAGTCTTGTCCGACTCTTTGCAGCCCCAAAGACGGCGGCCCACCAGGCTCCCCCGTCCCTGGGATTCTCCAGGCAAGAACACTGGAGTGGGTTGCCATTTCCTTCTCCAGTACATGAAAGTGAAAAGTGAAAGTGAAGTCAGTCAGTCGTGTCTGACTCTTCACGACCCCATGGACTGCAGCCCACCAGGCTCCTCCATCAATGGGATTTTCTAGGCAAGAGTGCTGGAGTAGGGTGCCACTGCCTTCTCCATACTAAGGTAGCAATGCTCTATAAACTGATAAACTAGTAAATTTATTCTGAAATTTATGTGTGTGAATGCAAAAGAACCAGAATAGCCAAAAAATCTTGAAAAGGAAGAACAATTTTGGAGGGTTTATAGTCCCTAAGTTATGACCTAAATCAAATCCTTTACAATAATACAGTGGAACTTACCAACAGATCCAAGGCATTAAATCTGATAGAGTGCCTGAAGAATTATCGGCAGGAGGCTGTGATCAAGACCATCACTAAGAATAAGAAATACAAAAAAGCAAAATGGTTGTCTGAGGAGGCCTTACAAATGGCAGAGAGAGAAGTTACAGGCAAAGGAGAAAAGGAAAGATATATCCATATGAATTCAGAGTTCTGAAGAATAGCAAGGAGAGATATGAAAGCTTTCCTCAGAAATCAATGCAAACGAAAATAGATGAAAACCATAGAATGGGAAAGACTAGAGATCTCTTCAAGAAAATTAGAGATACCAAGGGAACATTTCATGTGAAGATGGGCACAATAAAGGACAGAAAGGTATGGAACTAACAGCTGAAGATGTTAAGAAGTGACAAGAATACACAGAAGAACAATACAAAAGGAATCTTAATGACACAGATAACCACGATGGTGTGGTCACTCACCTAGAACCAGACATCTTGGACTCTGAAGTCAAGTGGGCCTTAGGAATCAGCATTATGAACAAAGCTAGTGGAAGTAATGGAATTCCAGCGGAGCTATTTCAAATCCTGAAAGATGATGCTGTTAAAGTGCTGCCAAAGCCTTTGACTGTGTGGATCACAACAAACTGTGGAAAATTCTTAAAGAGATGGTAATACCAGGCCACCTGACCTGCCTCCTGAGAAATCTGTATGCAGGTCAGGAAACAACAGATAGAACTGGACATGAAACAACAGACTGGTTCCAAATTGGGAAAGGAGTACATCAAGGCTGTATACTGTCAGCCTGCTTATTTAACTTCTATGCAGAGTACATCATGAGAAACGCTGGGCTGGATGAAGCACAAGCTGGAATCAAGATTGCCGGGAGAAATATCAATAATCTCATATATGCAGATGACAACACCCTTATGGCAGAAAGTGAAGAAGAACTAAAGAGCCTCTTGATGAAAGTGAAAGAGGAGAGTGAAAAAGTTGGCTTAAAGCTCAACATTCAGAAAACGAAGATCATAGCATCTGGTTCCATCACTTCATGGCAAATAGAAGTGGAAACAGTGGAAACAGTGGCAGACTTTATATTTTGGGGCTTCAAAATCACTGCAGATAGTGATTGCAGCCATGAAATTAAAAGACTCTTGCTCCTTGGAAGAAAAGTTATGACCAGCCTAGACAGCATATTAAAAAGCAGAGACATTACTTTGCTGACAAAGGTCCATCTAGTCAAAGCTATGTTTTTTCCAGAATGTATGTATGGATGTGAGTTGTACTATAAAAAAAGCTGAGTGCCGAAGAATTGATGCTTTTGAATTTTGGTGCTGGAGGAGACTCTTGAGAGTCCCTTGGACTGTAAAGAGATCCAGCCAGTCCATCGTAAAGGAAATTAGTCCTGAATACTCATTGGAAGAACTGATGCTAAAGCTGAAACTTCAATATTTTGGCCACCTGATGGGAAGAATTGACTTATTTGAAAAACCCTGATGCTAGGAAGGACTGAAGGCAGAAGAAGAGGATGACAGAGGATGAGATGGTTGGATGGCATCACCGACTCGATGGACATGAGTTTGAGCAAGCTCCAGGAGTTGGTGATGGACAGGTAGGCCTGGTGTGCTGCAGTCCATGGGGTCACAGAGTCTGACATGATTGAGAGAATGAACTGAACATTTCCCACTTTCAAAACTTACTAGAAAACTATGGTAAGCAAAGAAAAAAAGAAAGAGAGAGAGAAAGAAAACATAGTACTAGCTTAAAAACAGACATATAGAACAATGGAATGTTACTGATAGTCCAGAAATACACTCTCAGATTTATAGCCAATTGATTTCTGACAAAGATAAAATAGCAATATTTTTTTCAACAAATGGTGCTCAGACTGCTAGATATTCACATGAAAAATAATCAAGTCGGACCCTTACCTAACACCACATACAAAAATAAACTCAAACTAGATTGAATAACTAAACCTAAGAGGGATAAGCTATGAAATGTTATGTCTTGGCCTTTGTTAGTTTGGATAAGATAGTATTAGGTGTGGCACCAAAAACACCACCAACAACAATGAAAGAAAAACTGGAAATCATCAAAATTAAATATTTCTTGCTGCAAAAGACACTGTTAAGAAAGTGAAAAGATAACTCACAGGAGAACAGTTTTGCAAATAATATATCTAATAAGGGACTTGTATCTAGACCACACAAAGAGCTAATAAAACTAAAAAAGACAATCCAATTAAAAATAGGCAGGGGATCTGAATAGATAGCTCTCTGAAGAAGATATACAAATGTCTGAGAAGATACTCAGTGTCATTAGCCAATATAAAAATAAAAATCAAAACCCCAAGGAGATACCATCTCACAGTACTAGAATGACTATCATTTCAGACACACACACACACACACACACACACACACACACACACACACACACAGAAAAAATAAGTACAGACAGGATATGGAGAAGCTGTGACACTTACACACTGCTGATGGGAATGCAAAATGCTGCAGCCACTTTGGAAACAGACGAGATGTTACTTAAAAATGTTAAACACTGAATTACTATATTATCCAACAATTCCATTCCTATTATATACCTAAGGGAAATTAAAATATATGTTCACATAAAAACTTGTACACAAATGTTCTTAGCAGCATTCTTCACAATAGTCAAAAGATGGAAACAACCCACATCAACGGATAAAAGCAGTGTACCCCTAAACAGAACGTTAGTCATCAATGAAAATAAATTATCAATACATGCTACAACGTAGTAGAACCTTGAAAACTATAGACTAAGCTAAATAATCAGTCTCAAAAGACCATGGAAAATCTGGAGAATAAGAAAACCCATTGCTTAGGGATGGTGGGAATATGAGAGCATTAGAGAGCAGTGGCTAAGGGGTCCAGGGTTTCTTTTTTAAAAATGATTTATTTATTTTTAATTGGAGTATAATTGCTTGACAATGTCGTGTTAGTTTCTGCTGTGTAACAGCATGAGCCAGCTACATGCACACATACCCGCCTCCCTTCCGAGCCTGTATGTCGTCACGGAGCGCGGAGCTGAGCTCCCGGCATTGCGTAGCAGCGCCACTGGCTCTCTGTTTCACACCTGGGAGTGTGCACGTGTCAGTGCTAACTCTTAGTCTGTCCCACCCTCTCCCCCCTCCCGCCTTCGTGTGCACAAGTCCATCCTCCACCTCCGTGTCTCTGTGCCTGTCCTGCAACTCAGCTCCCCAGTACCCTTTTCCTAGATTCCATATCAGTTCAGTTCAGCTCAGTCGCTCAGTCGTGTCCGACTCTGCGACCCCATGAACTGCAGCACGCCAGGCCTCCCTGTCCATCACCAGCTCCCGGAGTTCACTCAGACTCACGTCCGTCGAGTTGGTGATGCCATCCAGATTCCATATATATGTATTAATATACCATATTTTCAGGATTTCTTTTCAGCCAATGGAAGTGTTTGACAATTGATTGTGGGAGTGTATGCACAACGGTGAGTATACTGAAACGTGTTGAATTTTACACTCAAAAAATGTAGAGTATATAAATTACACTTCAGTGAAGCCTTTTAGAAGAAAATAAGACTAATTATGTTAAGAACATTGTTCTGAGATAAAATACATTAGACATTTTGAAGTTTATTCCATTTCAAATTCTCTTAGGAAACATGGTCTTATTACATTGAGTTGAGTGTTTCTTGCTTAGTTAATCTTGTAGTCTTCGTAGCAAAACTACAGTACCACATATTTCCATTATTTGTGCAAATAACCAGCCTTTGCCTCAAACGAATGTTTCTATTAACACTGTGCCTAATTATTGAAAATGAACATGTGCAGATACAAGCTTCTGCTCACTGCCTCTCAACCTATCCTTTCCTGCTGCTGGCTCCCTCCTAGGGGCCTCGGCTCACTGAGGCTTGCCAGGACCCTGACTTGTATGAACATGCCCTGGAGTCAAACAGTTCTCTTCATCATCCTGATAAAAATCATAAATATATACATGCAACAAAACAAATAAGGAAAATTCCATTCAAAATAAAATGTTCCATTTATGAAACAGTATATTTTTAAGGTAATCCTTTTTTATCTGATTAATACAAGCAGAATTCCAAAATCCCAAATCAATGTCCTGACACCACAGTCATGGAGACTGAGTCTGCAGGACAGATTATTTAAATAAAAAAAAAAAAGCTAAATAACTTAAGGAATTTCAACTAACAAAACTGACACTTTCCGAGGTATGGTGAGAGCATCTTTTCTCCTTTTCGTTTTCCCTTTACACTTTCAATGTGTTAATCAACTTCCCTTTCAAGAGTTTATACTTCACATCACTTTTGGGCTGCAGTTATGGGGTCACCAGAAGTCAGACACAACTGAGTGACTAACACTTTTGTATCACAAATTCCCAACACTTCTTTTCACTTTTTATCAAGACTATTCTAATACTAGGGAGATTACCCATCATGACTAACTGGAAATTGTTCTGACAGACACATTGCATAATCTTTCGTGGTTCTTTTAAATAAAAAAGAGATATTCCTTTGTAACAGAAAATATGGAAGTCAATACATGGAAATCAGGATATGAGACAAAAATATATTTCACATATTCAATTCCATAGGTGTTCTACAATTAGCATGAAAGAATTTAGTGAGAAATACCTGTGAAGTGATGGTATAAATTACAACGGATCAGACAAACTTTAGTTCCCACCCGTAGTAGTAACAGTCCAGTTCAGTTCAGTCACTCAGTCGTGTCTGACTCTTTGCGACCCAATGAATTGCAGCACGCCAGGCCTCCCTGTTCATCACCAACTCCCGGAGTTCACTCAGACTCATGTCCATCGAGTCAGTGATGCCATCCAGCCATCTCATCCTCTGTCGTCCCCTTCTCCTCCTGTCCCCAATCGCTCCAAGCATCAGAGTCCTTTCCAATGAGTCAACTCTTTGCATGAGGTGGCCAAAGTACTGTGGTTTCAGCTTTAGCATCATTCCTTCCAAAGAAATCCCAGGGTTGATCTCCTTCAGAAAGGACTGGTTGGATCTCCTTGCAGTCCAAGGGACTCTCAAGAGTCTTCTCCAACACCACAGTTCAAAAGCATCAATTGTTCAGTGCTCAGCCTTCTTCACAGTCCAACTCTCACATCCTACATGACCACAGGAAAAACCATAGCCTTGACTAGACGGACCTTAGTCGGCAAAGTGATGTCTCTGCTTTTCAATATACTTTCTAGGTTGGCACTAACTTTTCTTCCAAGGAGTAAGCATCTTTTAATTATTGGTGATGGACAAGGAGGCCTGGCATGCTGTGATTCATGGGGTCACAAAGAGTAGGACATGATGAGTGACTGAACTGAACTAAATGGAATACTTTCTTCTGCATCTGAGAGTTTGTGAAGAGAAATTATATCTTTGGAATAAAATTTCTTTGGGAAATATTTATATATTTCTTATATGTTTGTTGTAAAAAATGGAAAATAGAAGGAAGAGAGAAAGGCATTAACTGAAATCAAGCTAGCTTTAAGTGTCTGCCTGCAGTGCTGGAGACCTGGGTTCAATCCCTGGGTCGAGAAGATTCCCTGGAGAAGGAAATGGCAATCCACCCCACTATTCTTGCCTGGAGAATTCCATGGACAGAGGAGTTTGGTGGGCTATAGTCCACGGGACCGCAAAGAGTTGGACATGACTGAGTGACTTCACTATAAAGAAATAGGACAGCCATTTCAGGAATTAAATTCTATAACACTGAGGGATAGCCTAATAAATATAATTTAAGTTGTGATTCAGTTTCAATCAATGTATTATTATAGAATTCTGGTTCCTATGGCCTCTGACAAAGGGCCGCCAAAAAGAATATTCCCTACTATTCTCTTTTCAAACTATAGATTTTTAGTTCTGCTAGATTTTTTCCCTATGCCATAGTGAGGTGATGAGGGAAGGGTGGTTTCTTTGAAAAGAAATCAGCAGAGTCTCATTGAAAGAGAATGCTAGGAGCATTGGTGGTGTCATGTGACCCACAGGTCACAGAACTGATAAGACCTTTATCTTCCTCAGGAAAGGGGTGTATTTTGGCGGGTTGGAAGAGTTGTGTTATGTTCTTCATTCCCCTCCAGAAAGGATCCTTTAGACTCATTTGTTCGTAGACACAAGTGAATTCTACCTCATTATGCTAATGCTTTTTTGAGATACAGGGTTTGTATCTTAACAGAGTTGTTTTTATTGCAAAGGATAAAGATTTAAAGGTGTAATTTCAAGCTTTGGGAGCTGGGGGTTTGAAAGAAGCTGTATTAATTAGAGTCAAGAGCAAATCACTGCAATAAAGAGATCTGTAAATACAAAGACTAAAATAGTTGTTTATTTCTCTTTTAATGTAAAAATGCATCCTGGGTAGAACTTGCTCTGAGAAGCTTTCCAGATATCCAGGCTGGTAGGGGCTTAGCAATATTCCAAGGGGCATATTATTATTGTCTGCAAGTTTGAAGCTGAGTTCCACATCCATATTCAACCATCAGGAAGGGATAAAACAGATTTCCTCTTTAAGGAAGTGATTGAAAATGAAAGTAAAGTCACTCAGTCATGTCTGACTCTTTGCAATCTCGTGGCTGTAGCCCACCAGGCTCCTCTGTCCATGGGATTCTCCAGGCAAGAATACTGGGGTGGATTGCCATTTCCTTCTCCAGGGCACCTTCCCAACCCAGGGATTGAATCCAGGTCTCTAGCATTGCAGGCAGATGCTTTAACCACTGAGACACCACGGAAGCTGGCAGCTAAAGGAAGTGATTTGGCTAAAGTCATACACTTTCTGTGAGTATGGTTTCAGTGTGTCTTCCCTCTTGAAACACCTACCATCTTATTTGGGTTTCTCTTACCTTGGGCATGGGGTATCTCTTCACCGCTCGCTGCTCCTTACCTTGGACGAGGGGTATCTCCTTACCGCCACCGTTCCTGACCTTCAATGTGGGATAGCTCCTCTAGGCCCTCCTGCGCCTGCGCAGCCACCGCCCCTCAGGTGGCTCCTCCCAGCTGCTGACCCTGGCCTTGGGCTCGGGCTCCAGGTGGCTCCTCAGGGTCACCGCCCCTGGCCTCAGACGCTAGGAGGCTCCTCCCAGCTGCCGCCCCTGACCTCGGATGCGAGGTGTCTCCTTCCACCCACCCCTGACCTCTGACGTGGGGTGTCTTCTCCCGGCCACTGACCCTCGGGTGGCTCCTCCCAGCTGCTGACCCTGGCCTTGGGCTCGGGCTCCAGGTGGCTCCTCAGGGTCACCGCCCCTGGCCTCAGACGCTAGGAGGCTCCTCCCAGCTGCCGCCCCTGACCTCGGATGCGAGGTGTCTCCTTCCACCCACCCCTGACCTCTGACGTGGGGTGTCTTCTCCCGGCCACTGCCCTGACCTCGGACGCGGGGTAGCTCCTCTCGGTAGCCACCCCGACCTCAGACACAGGGTAGCTCCTCTCAGCCGTTCCTGTGCCGTAGCAGCCTGGCACTCTAGGCTGCTGCCCCTGACCTCAGACGTGGGGTAGCTCCTCTGGGCCGCCCGGAGTGTGCTGCCCGGCTCTCACAGCTGTCTGCGCTTAGTCTAATCACACTAGGACCACAGCCTTATCTAACTGAATGAAACCAAGCCTTGCCTTCGGTGCAACCCAAGACGGGCGGGTCATGGTGGAGAGGTCTGACAGAACGTGGTCCACTGGAGAAGGGAATGGCAAGCCACTTCAGTATTCTTGCCTTGAGAACCCCATGAACAGTATGAAAAGGCAGTATGATAGGATACCAAAAGAGAAACTCCCCAGGTCATTAGGTGCCCAATATACTACTGGAAATCAGTGGAGAAATAACTCCAGAAAGAATGAAGGGATGAAGCCAAAGCAAAAACAATACCTAGTTGTGCATGTGACTGGTGACAGAAGCAAGATCCAATGTGGTAAAGAGCAATATTGCATAGGAACCTGGAATGTCAGGTCCATGAATCAAGGCAAATTGGAAGTGGTCAAACAAGAGATGGCAAGGGTGAAGGTCAACATTCTAGGAATCAGCGAAATAAAATGGACTGGAATGGGTGAATTTA
>SJYC01001102.1:0-35148 GCA_006408675.1 Madoqua kirkii
GTTGTCCCCTTTTCCTCCTTTTCCTAAGAACTCAGAGAAGGGAAGAGAAGAAACAGGCAGAACGATCGAGACCCTTGAGTTGCCATTTGGATGGAAAGTGACCAACAATGAATTGACTGTTAACTATTAAATAGATTGTAAGTGTGAAAAGGCTCTGAAATTATAGGGTTGTTTTTTTGCATCAGCTATTCTATCCTGACTAATTCAGCTAGTATGAGGTGAGGAACCAATGATGATCTTGATCATATTGTCTTTATGAAAATTCCTGGACAATAAACTGTAAATAATTATCCATATCAACAAATCACAAAAATAAAAGTGAATAACTACATATGGCACCATGAGGACTGCACACTCTTCATATGCTAAGCAAACTGTAGTTTTGGAGTCCTATGTACAGATCATCATGTTGATGTGTGGCAGAACCAATACAATATTGCAAAATAAAAAAAATAATATTTAATTTTTTAAAAAAGGAATAGAAAACCCCAAAAGTAAAAAAAAGTGAAAATCTAAATGACTGAATAACAGGATCAAGATCAGTCAGTTGAAAAATAACAGAGCTAGGATTCAAATCTAACTGTGTTTCGTTGCAACACCTACACCATTAAGCACCAAGACGTACTGACTCAGTTCTTACTTATCCTCTTTCTAGACAATCACAGAATCAGTTTAACCTATTTTATCACTTCGGATATGCCTACTGCTTGATATGACTCATCATACTTGAGATTCCTGAATTCTGAACCTGGTGAGAATGATCACTTTGAAGCTTACATCTATCACCAAAGATCTTGTTTACAAGCAACATGACCCACATGAGTTAGAGTAGAAAAATAATTTATTGTAAAGTGTTAGAAAACTAGTGGAAAATTTCAGGAGGTTTAAAGACTCACGGACAAGAACAATCCACAAATTGCACACTAAACCTCTTCAGCAGAGGCCCTTCTGAGCACGGATATGGCTATTAACGCAGCGGACACTGCGTGCATGCACGTCATCCCTGGGACACCTGCATTACTCCTTCTGGAGTGCCTGATGTCTCTCCTTCATGCTCTGCTATTCTCGTGAGAATGTGGATTCTATGCAGCAACTCTACCTGATGTTTCCTTCTTCCTGATGCTCCCTTCTGAATAAAACTATCTCAGAAGTGTGGCTCCACTTGGTAGAGCTTACTCCTGAGCTGGAGGCTCGGAAATCGGACTTTGAATTTCAACATTAAGTAGCTAGGATGTGCCACAGCATGTGGTTAATTCCCTGAACATAAAAAGTCTGTTCAAAAGATGCTCAGTGGCCACAAACATGATGTAGGTCCACTGAAATGGCAACCCGATGTCACATGGAAATAGAAACTACAGACCTTTCAGAGGAAGCTCATTCACGAAAAGAGCAGACCAGAGGTCCAGGAAAAAAACAGCTCAAGGAAAGACAGAACTGTTGTACGATGACAGCTACATTTTGTTGAAGCCTGACTGTCCTTGCTCCAATTGGTTTCTGCTATTTTTATAATACGAACCCCTCCATACTTAAATATCAAGATCATGCATCTACGGCAGGCAGTATACCCCTTCACACAGTTGACATGAATAAATTAGATTCCAGAGACTAGAGGGAGAATTCTGTTTCTAATGGACTTAGGAAGTACTCTTAGATGGTGTTTAAGGTAACTAAGTTTTGACAGCTAACACGTTTGGTTAGAATCCTGGCTCTACCAGTACTTCATCAGCTCGCTCCCTTACAATTCCATGAAATTATGGGTTATGTCTCATTCAAAACTTTTCCAATTATAGCCCCCCTCCTTTAACACAGAGGTTAGAAATTCATATTTGTTGAACTGATTCTTTCAACTGGCAGTAGGAAAAAAATTATTTTTATTAATTTAGATTAAACAGAAAGTACAAGCGACTACTTAGTAATTGGGAAGAATGATGCATTGGACAGTATGGGTTTTCAACCAGCCATGATTTGATGTATCATTTCTAGAAGGTTTGCTTTAGAGAATCAATTTTATACCATTTTTAATTGCCACACATGTGCAAACTGGCCTCAAAAACCCATATCATGATTATAGCAACTATATATCACGTTGACTGTGACATTGCTTCTCCTAAGTCCAAAAGCTAGTTAACATATAGTGCTCAGTATCCCTCTCTCTTTCTGATGTTTGTGTCCAAGTATTGTTTCTTAAGTAGTCATATTGATCATATTGATTAATACTCCTGGTAGAAATGATGAGAAATATTGATTTGCTCTGTAACTCTCAGCGCCAGCTAAAATATCTGGAGTGTTGCTCCCTTGAACTTTATACGGGGTCTCTTTGCAAGCCTCTTCATTCTTGCTGATTACATCTGCAGATGGAAATCAGGTGTGAAAATCCATTCAGACGCTGAGCAACAGGACAGACTCTGACTCCTATTGAACTCTCGTGTTCTCTCTTCCTTAATTAAGTCACAAGAACATTTTAGCATGGAGAGAGAGTGACTTAGACTATGGATCTTTTTCCTTCTAATGGCATGCATTCCACCCAGTTGGGGCATAATACATTCTTACTCCATTGCTTTGCAAAGAGCCACATTGTTCTTCCAAGGGAGGAATAAAGAGCATGATTATACCCATAAAGAGCGCTCCCTTATTCACGCCACAGAAGAGAAATGAAGTGTACATCTCTTCCTCCCAAATCATAGCACTTTTTTTTATCTCTAAACACTTAAAACCCAAATAAAGAATAGCTTTTAAATGTGTGAGTGACACAAAGAAGGTGATGGCCCCCCCCACTCCAGTACTCTTGCCTGGAAAATCCCACGGACAGAGGAGCCTGATAGGCTGCAATCCATGAGGTCTCAAAGGTTGGACACGACTGAGCGACTTCACTTTCACTTTTCACTTTCCTGCATTGGAGAAGGAAATGGCAACCCATTCTGGTGCTCTTGCCTGGAGAATCCCAGGGACAGGGGGAGCCTGGTGGGCTGCCGTCTATGGGGTCACACAGAGTCGGACACGACTCAAGTGACTTAGCAACAGCAGCAGCAGTTTTAGTACCATAGAACCTTATTTTAGAACTAGAATAATCCTTAACATTTGCAGCACACACACACACAAAGCAGTTGCAAGCACAGGCTTTGGAGTGAGATGACTGGATTAAAATCCTGACTTCAAATTTATTAGCTGTGTGACCTTAGGCCTTTGCAAAACCTTCTACACATCAATATTTTCTGCTATATAATGGTAACTATACAAATAAATACTATTATTTTAATAATACTATTAAAAGCAAAAATATGCAAGGGATTTTTAAACTAAAAATTTCTGTACAGCAAAGAAAGCTATCAACAAAATAAAAAGACAACCTATGGAATAGGAGAAAATATTTGCAAATCATATATCTGATAAGGGGTTAATAGTCTAATATCCAAAATATCTAAAGAACTAATATAAATCAATAGCAAAAAAATATGATTTAAAAACAGGCAGAAGATTTGAAAAGATCTTTTAAGACATATTGTTAACAAGCACATGAAAAGCTGTTCAATATCATGAATCATCAGGGTAATGCAAGTCAAAACTACAATGAGATATGACCTCACAGTTGTTAGAATGTCTATCAACTAAAAGAGAAAAGATCACAAATGTTGGGGAGGGTGTCTTGTGCCCTGCTGTGAGAATGTGAACTGGTGCAGTGCCACCTGGTCTACCCTGGATGTTCAAGTTCTGCGACCGTTCAGGGACTGGCATCAGCTGAGGGCCCAGAGGTGTGGATGGACAGACTCCATTCTTTTCCATACAGTTCTTCCCTTTTGCCAGATGTCCAGTTCAGGCTATGTGTCTATTCCTGTCTGGTGCTGTGCTAAGTCAATTCAGTCGTGTCTGACTCTATGTGATCCTATGGACTGCAGGCTTCCAGGCCCCTCTGTCCATGGGATTCTCCAGGCAACAATACTGGAGTGGGTTGCCCTGCCTTCCTCCAGGGGATCTCCCTGACCCAGGGATTGAACATCAGCTCCTGCATCTCCCACACTGCAGGGGGATTCTTTACCACTGAGCCACCAGGGAGCCCTAACTCCTGCCCTAGGCTACTTTTAACCACTCTCTTAACTTTCCAACTACTGTCGTGGAAGAAGCAGAACAGACCTAAGTGTGAAGAGTTCACGAATGAAAAGGAAGTGATCTTGTCTGTGTTACAGAAGAGAATGAAGTAAGGGCAGGGAGCCAGCAGGGACTCTTTTCACTAGAAGCCCACTGAGAGCTCTCTCGAGGAAAAGGGGGTGGGCAAAGGCATAGAGGCAGGAAGAAGATGTGGCATTCTATACCAAGGCCACAGGTGCGGTCATCTCCAGGATGGACTGAGCCCCACAGTAACTGCTGCCAAGTGCCCCCTGATCCTTACTGGACAGCTCCCTGACCCCACATTCGGTAAAAATGCCCACCCCAGGACTTGGCCCATAGCTCCTCAGTTCAGTTCAGTTTAGTCCCTCAGTCGTGTCTGACTCTTTGCCTCCCCATGGACTAAGCACGGCAGGCCTCCCTGTCCATCACCAACTTCCAGAGTTTACTCAGACTCACATCCATTGAGTCGGTGATGCCATTCAACCATCTCATCCTCTGTCGTCCCCTTCTCCTCCCACCTTCAATCTTTCCCAGCATCAGGGTTTTTCAAATGAGTCAGTTCTTTGCATCAGGTGGCCAAAGTACTTTTGCTTCACCATCAGTCCTCCTAATGAACACCCAGGACTGATCTGCTTTAGGATGGACTGGTTGGATCTCCTTACAGTCCAAGGGACTCTCAAGAGTCTTCTTCAACACCACAGTTCAAAAGCATCAATTCTTCAGCACTCAGCCTTCTTCAGAGTCCACTTCTCACATCCATACATGATCACTGGAAAAACCATAGCCTTGACTAGATGGACCTTAGTCGGCAAAGTAATGTCTCTGCTTTTCAATATGCTATCTAGGTTGGTCATAACTTTTCTAAGGAGTAAGTGTCTTTTAATTTCATGGCTGCAGTTGCCATCTGCAGTGATTTTGGAGCCCCTCAAAATAAAGTCTGACACTGTTTCCACTGTTTCCCCATCTATTTCCCATGAAGTGATGGGACTGGATGCCATGATCTTCATTTTCTGAATGTTGAGCTTTAAGCCAACTTTTTCACTCTCCTCTTCCACTTTCATCAAGAGGCTTTTGAGTTCCTCTTCACTTTTTACCATAAGGGTGGTGTCATCTGCATATCTGAGGTTATTGATATTTCTCCTGGCAATCTTGATTCCAGCTTATGTTTCTTCCAGTCCAGTGTTTCTCATGATGTACTCTGGATATAAGTTAAATAAGCAGGCTGACAATATACAGCCTTGACGCACTGCATTTCCTGTTTGGAACCAGTCTGTTGTTCCATGTCCAGTTCTAACTATTGATTCCTGACTTGCATACAGATTTCTCAAGAGGCAGGTCAAATGGTCTGGTATTTCATCTCTCTCAGAATCTTCCACAGTTTATTGTGATACACACAGTCAAAGGCTTTGGCATAGTCAATAAAGCAGAAATAGATGTTTTTCTGGAACTCTTGCTTTTTCCATGATCCAGTGGATGTTGGCAATTTGATCTCTGGTTCCTCTGCCTTTTCTAAAGCCAGCTTGAACATCAGGAAGTTCACGGTTCACGTATTGTTGAAGCCTGGCTTGGAGAATTTTGATCCCTTAAGGCATATAAATTATAACATTAACCATGGGTTGATCATTGAACACTTTTTAGATTTTTTCCCCATAAGTTGCCTATTACTGACTTCTGGAACAATTGTTCCAAAGAACATGTTTGAATAAATGCTGAGTAACTTGTAGATTAAGCTGCAACTGTTTTATGAGTAGTTTCTATTTCAGCCTTGAGTTATCAGTCTCAGACCTTGTATAAGCACATTTGAATTCAACTTAATATTTTTGTTTCAGAACCACAGATTACCAAGTTTCTGAAATAAACTTAGCTGATAATGTTGTAAGACTATTTCATAAAAGTAAGTAGTACTCACAAGGGACACAAACACGTACATATAGTATATGCATGTACACATACGTATATGTGTGTGCTTACATATATGTATATGTATGTGTGTGTGTGTGTGTGTATTCTTTATATTCCATTTAATTCCACAAAAATGATAGTTATTACTTTATGCCTACTTTTTAGGGAACATATTAAATGGTAGGATGGTAGGAAAAAACTGCTGCTAACATTTTTCAAAGTCTTTGCTAACAGAGCAAAGAGAAAGTACTATTTGCCATCAAAGGAGGTGGTTTGTACTTGCCTTAATTTTATGGTCTGTTATTTTGTTAGTAAAATACACAATTGTAATAAGGGGAATTTTAAAAGACTGCCTTTTTTTTTTTTTGGTAGACTACTATCCTTCATCACATCTCCAGAAGATGGATTTTAAATGGCAGTATTATTGTTTAGTCACTAAGTCATGTCCAATTCTTTGCGACCCCATGGACTCCAGCCCACCAGCTTCCTCTATTCATGGGATTTCCAAGGCAGGAATACTGGAGTGGTTTGCCATTTCCTTCTCTAGAGGATTTTCTTGACCCAGGGATCAAATCCCTGTTTCCTAAACTAGCAACCAGATTTGTCACCACCGAGACACCAGGCAAGCCAAAATAGCAGTATACACCATCAAAGACAAGTTTCATTAGGAATACAAAACTCTTTCTCTTTGGCAGAGAAAATGGTGACCTCACTTGCAAGGAAGCCAAGAATCAATAATGTATTTATTTATTTTCTGCACACAGGAAAGTCAAGCCATCATCAGTTTCTTGAGAAAGGCTATTATTATAAAACTTTGCCTCTCTCTGAAAAACAAAAAATGCAACATTGCCTTGTTTCAGCAAAACTCGTGGCTGTGTTCCTTCACAGACACACCATGCTGCTTTTCTGGCTTCAATGCTTGCACTCATGGAGTCACCCCTGCCAAGAGTGTTGTCTCCTTCTATCTTGGTTCATTCAGGCTGCAGTAACGAAACACCACAGATCGGGTAGTTTTTGAACAGAGATGTATTGTTCGTGGCTCTGGAGCCTGGAAGTCTGAGATGAGGATACCAGCAAGGTTGGGGGATGTTCTTCTTCCAGGGCACAGACTTCTCATCACATCCTCACATGGTGGATCTCTGTGGGGTCTCTTTTATAAATGCACTAATTTCATTCATGAGAGTTTCAGTCACCCTCATGATCAAATCACCTCCCACCCGCTCCCTCCAACCTCATAATACTGTCGTCTTGGAGATTAGGGGTCAACAGACGAATCTGGCTCAGCTGGTAAAGAATCCACCTGCAATGTGGAAGGCCTGGGTTCTATTCCTGGCCTGGGAAAATCTCCTGGAGAAAGGAAAGGCTACCCACTCTGGTATTCCAGCCTGGAGAATTCCACGAACTGTATAGTCCATGGGGTCACAGAGTCAGACAGGACTGAGTGGTTTTCACTTTCACTTCACATTCTCACTATGACTGGCCCCTACATGTGGCTGCATGTCTGGCTGTAAGATTCTATAAACCAGCAGTGGGGCCCAGGGAACAAAATGTCACCTGTAGCCCATGGGGCCTTGTAAACCTGCTTCCTGCTTAACTTAACAGCAGCCACACCATCCTCTTACACGCCACTACTGACGGTTCTTTGAGCTCTCCACTTACAAGCCTTCACTCACATCCTTCTGCCTGGCATGCACACCCCTGAGATCTTCATGGGGCTCATCTTCCCCCTTTGTTTCATCTTATATCACCTCTTTCCTTGGCCATACAAATTAATGGCGTTGCCATCCTCAGGGCCCCCACTGTTTCTTCTCCTATACTGCCTTGTATTTCTTTGTCTCACGTATCCATGTTGTAGGGATCCGCCAGGAATCATGCGGCCAGTGTGTGCTCAGTTGTGTCCGATTCTTTGCGACCCCACAGACTGCAGCCTGTCCAGCTCCTCTGTCCACAGGATTTCCCAGGCAAGAATACTGGAGCGGGTTGCCATTTCCTTCTCCAGGGGATCTTCCTGACCCAGGGATCCAACCACATCTCTTGAGCCTCCTGCATTGGCAGGTGGGTTCTTTACCACTAGCTGCACTTGTGAAATGCAGGAATCAAGTGAATAGTAATAACGATAACTGCAGAGGGATGTGAGAAGCAAGGCACTGCCTCTTCATCACCATCTGAGCAAGTTGCCTATGAGTTCATCTCTTCCTCTTCAAACTGTTCCTCAAGCCAATTAAATCATTCCACTTGCTTTCTGTTCCCCCAGCCAATTTGTTCATTTCTGGGGAAACCGGTATATTATTCTAGCTGCAAACTCAGTTGCATTTATTGAGTGCTAACTGGGTGCTGGAGCTTTCCCAGTGGCTCAGAGGTTAAAGCATCTGCCTGCAATACGGGAGACCTGGGTTTGATCCCTGGGTCGGGAAGATCCTCTGGAAAAGGAAATGATGACCCACTCCAGTATTCTTGCCTGGAAAATCCCGTGGATGGAGGAGCTTGGTTGGCTACAGTCCAAGGGGTCGCAAAGAGTCAGACACGACTGAGCAACTTCACTTTCACTTTCACCTGGGTGCTGGGCTCCACAGTAGGCACCAAAAAGGGCTCCAGTTGCCACTGACTTACATGGGGACCTACATGGCATCCAGGCAGCCATGTCCTCTTCAATTTTTCAAATTCTCACTGTGTAATTTATCCCTTTCTTGACAATGGAATACAGAACTCCTACACAAAGAACACTGAGACCTAAGAGCATATAATCCTTCTCTTATCTATTGTAAGTTTTCTCCACATTCAAATATTATTTTTATTATAGTAAAATAGATGACTGTACTGATCTTGAGTTCTCATAGACTCATGTATATTCTTGAAGAGTTTTCAAAAATGTTATCTGAATCTGAAAATTCCAAAAGCAAATGAATACAGTACCTTGGTCCTACATCTGTGGTTTTATGGATGGAAAGGTGGGGAGATGGGAAGAAACAGTTTTTGTATTTGTCTGACTCAGTTTCCCTAGTATGACTGAGAACAGACTGACGAGGAACAGCTTTGAGCAAACACAACTTTATTTATTCACTTTGGATTAAGGGTATAGACACCCATACAGAACAAACCCCTTTGCTTATTCCTTCCCATTCCATTCCAGAAAAAAATGGCTGTAATGTTCTTTCATAGCAGACATATTTATATACTGTTAAATACATCATTAGCACTTCTTAAAAAAATGATGTCTACTACCTAGAAGTCTCGAGATTTTGCTCACATCTTTCGTATAAATTACAAAGCATTTGCCATTTGTCTAACATATCCACTTGCATGAAAATGTCACAGATGTGTTTTCAAGAATTGTTTATAAGGGAACTACTTCAACGAGTCTCATTTCTGTTCTTACCTACTGGTTGCTTTCCTGCTGTTTTTGAGAAAAAAAAAATATTAACACATTATAGGGTAGGCACCTTAGGTCAGGGTTCCTTGTCTTTTGCAAAAATAAATCATTAACTGCTATGTTAAGTATCTGACCCTACCTATCACAATTGTAGGGGAGGTGTCCATTACTGATTAAAACAATTTTTTTTTTGCATTATTTTCCTTGTGTGTTTCTGGAGAAAGAAATGTGAACAAAGGCACATATCCCAGGAAGACAAGTAAGAGAAGCCAGGTCTTGGGACAAGGACCCAGCTGACACAGGGAGGAAGCTGAGCAGCCAGTCTCAAGCCGCCCTCTCCTTAACCAGCACTCACTCTCTCCAGACACAGGTTCTTCACGGGCTCTGTCCTCTTGTTCTTTGCAACTATTCTTCAGCCCACAAAGTTGAGAAGCCTTTGAGAAAGCTGAGGGAAGAGAAAGTCCTGCTACAACACAGTACAGAGACTATTTCAAAAAAACCCCCAAATCCTGTGATTTGAAAATTATATATAAACCTTTACAGGATTCATGGGCTGCAGGGAGAAGAATTGGGGCTTCTAACCTTGAGTTTGTAACTAGAGGGTGAAAATAAAAAACAACACACGTTAGTAGAGGGAACACTTCAGACCTCCCAACAAAGGCAGAGACTTGCCACAGAGGATGTTTAACAATATACAAAAGGATGAGGAGAGGATGGCAAACCTCAGAGGATAATGAGCAAGGCAGGTGGAAGCAAGCTCTGCATCAGTGGCTCTGCCACTCACGCTGCCAGGAGGAGCTGGCACTCATGAGTCAGAGCTTCACAGCGTTGGGACACACCTTTCTGGCAGTTGAACTGGGAGCAGGCAACTCATTTCTAATTTTGTCAAAAGGCAGCCGAGAGGTCCTGAGGTGCCTACGCAGCAGCTCAACTAAGCCAACCAAACACTCCTTTCCTCTGGAAGGTTGCAGTTCTCTTTCCGTTCTTCCAGCTCCTCCTGCCTGGGGACCATCCCCTTGAATCATCTTGACGTTGGCACTATTCTGACATCGTTGGCCTATTCATCAAGCACAGATGAGCCGATTCCTGTTACGGAGGTGTGCTCTGGGGGCTGAATAAACCCCACCAATGCGCGTCAGTACCAGGGAGTATGAAGACAGACACTCAGACCAGAGCTACTGAGTGGACAGCCAGTGGCACACACTGACGATAAGGGAGGCGAGAGAAGAGGTGTTTTTAAACTTTTTTTATTACACAGTAAAGAATACAACAATACCTGAATCATACTTTAAAGATTCACAGGTTGACAGACCATACATTACAGTCCAACTAAGGGAAAAAAAAAAGGATAAACAAGAAACCACAGTTCAGACATAGTAGACTTCAAAGCTCAAGAGTATGCTGACGAAAGCATGATGCCTAGACCCCGCCCCCCAGTGTTAGTCTACCATTAACTTGTGGTACATGTCTGAATTAAGTATTGCACAACAACTTTAATTTTTCACAATAATGTCGCAGAACCCAAAATAATATTTAAAAAAAAAATTACTTCAAATCTGCATTTCGACAGTCTCCAATTTCTTTTCTGTCCCTTGAGGAATTCGGACAACATGGAGTCGTTTTCTTTCCCTAGTATTCCAGACGTAGGCATGCTTTGCATAAGAAAACCAGCCTTGAAATTTTTTTAAAAAATCCCCAAGACATGCACCTACACATTAAAAAAAAAAAGTTAAGAAAAACAACAACAAAAAAATAAGACAGGTGGCCCTGTCACACACAGTCTCATGACAGAGAAAAAAGAGAAAGAGAAAAGAGTCAGAGACAGAGATAGATCGAGGACGCCCTATTCCTATCAGCGACCACCATTCAATTCTATCCAATGAAGATAACTTTTTTTTTTAATGTGTTATACCTACAAATTATACTCTCACATAGCCTGTATATAAGTGACAAGCAAAAAAGGAAAGTAACAAAAGTTTTCTTTTCTTTCTCTTCTTTAGGTTTATGAGGTCTGCATTGTTACCAAGAAGTGATATGGTTTGCAGCTGTATGAGCTTAACTTTTGGTATCCTGGTTCTTTTGTGCCCATTTGGTTTGACTAGACCAGTTTTTGTTAGCTACTGGTGCAATATACATGCTGTCAGAGGTAGAGTGAAACTTTTTGCCACTGAGGAGAATGTAGCAAAACAGGAGGAGAGGAAGAGGAGGAGGAGGAAGCGGGGAAGGAGGAAGAGGAATTCGAGATAGAGCTCAGAGTTAGGGATTTTTTTTGTATTTGTTTTTACTCAGGGTGCCCTGAATTAAAAGTAATGAGACGTACTGTACTAATCCTTATTTTACACACTAGTGTTAAGAATAACAGTGCTGTTTCACATACATCACAGCTTCTAGAAATAAAGACGTGTGGGTATGACATACCTCATTTTTGGGATTATTTAACCCTTCGTAGCCTAGAACATATAATAGCTCTGTAAGAAAGGACTTCCAGTGTCATTAGCAGACTAGAAAGCAGAGTGAGGTCAAAGGATTCTGGGAGCACCATGATAAAATATAACCCATTCAGAGCCTGGTTATGTGCTTTCATGCCACTGTGAGCAGGTGTGCTGGCAGATGGACTTTCAACATGTGGATAGATGTATTCACTTGCTCATCAGAAGTTTCTAAACGAAAAAGCCATTAAACAAAAACAAAAACAAAACACCACCTGAACAAAATTAAAGCCAACTTGTACATGAATATACAGGGGGAAATGCAAATAATGGTAGGCTAAAGAGATTTAGGATTACCTCTATGCAGATATTTAAAAACCATGTAAAACTGTATCCAAAAGGCTTTATTTAAAAACAAAACCAAACCCAAGTTAACGGACCGCTTTCGATTTTTAAATAAATGCCTGGTGTGTGTATACGTGTGTGGAGTAGTGTCTTCCCAGCCTTGAAAACTTTGGTTGTCTACACAGCCTGCAGCACTGCTGACTTTCCGTAAAGCACACAACCACATTCTGGGCTACCATGTTCAAAACTAACAAGTAGTTCTGGTCTGGACCCTGGACGACGAAGGGTTAATGAATTCACGCTATACCTTGCTGAACATGTCTAACCTGCTGATCATTTTGGAAAGTAGTACTGGTGCTTTTCAAAATTCCAATTTTGGTCCATCAGATCAGTCTTTGGCTGACTTCCCTTTTTGTAAGAATACTGTGTAACCTGGCATTCAGCAGTGTTAAAGCTGTCAGTCTACACCTCAGCATTTGGAGCTCTAATGATTTATCTTTTTTTTTTTTTTTTGTAAAATTAGAAATACTTAAACAACCTTACAGCGATACACATGCACTGTCTTTTTTTTTTTAAAGTAGGATATCTTATTTTTTCAAAAGTCCCTAATAATGATTTTTTCATCAAAAAAAAAAGAAAAGAAAAAAAAATCCACTACTATTCTATGCTACAGCTAAACTTGGTGGAATGGATCTAGCATATTTAAAAAGTTTGCTCAAAAAAAAAAAAAAAGCATGCCTAGGGAGTCGTTGTGACAGTGCAAAATACATTTATGTACACCCCTCTTACAAAAACACCAATATGTTAGCATTCCGTGAAGCATGCTGGTTTTCAGGGAAAAAAAATCCTATAAGAGAGTGGAATAGCAGCTCCGAAAGATAGCCTTTTCTTTTCTTTTCTTGAGGACAACCAAAAGAGTCTTTTTTTTTTTTCTTTTTTTTTAACTACTAGAGAAATACCACTAATACATACAGATATAAAAGCAGCATAGAAAGTTACAGGTTTCTCACCAACTAGGAATAAAGAGACTAAATGTGGGCACGTGGTTAAACTACAACGCGTCTTCACAGTCGTCCAGCACGTTTACAAGAAAAACACCATTGGGAAACCTCACAGGACAGAAGTGTTTTAACACCAAGAGAACTACTAGTTTTTAATTAAAAATCCAAACAGGGTGGGGTTGAAAAAATTTAGAAAGGGGCTGGAGCTGGAGCCACCATTTTTTTTAAAAAATTATTTTTCAATATAAAATGAATGAGCTGGAACAGACCCAATGTCTTGCTCTGTGGAACCTTGCAAAAGTGAAGAAACGTTGAGGGTTGTTTAGAGCAGCTGGCTGGTGTCAAAGCTGCCAGGGTGCTAATAACTGCAGGCTGAGTCTCTGACTTCTGTGTGTGTGTGTATATACTTATATATATATATAAAGGAGCCTTTTGTGTTATGGCATTTTTTTCTTGCTGTGTTCACATATCCCACTGCAAAATCATCTTTCATTTTTCCTTCTGTTGACCTGGATATTATTATTTCTTTTCAGAAACAGGAAAAAAAACCGAACATCTGTGTCTCCTTCCAATATGCTACACATCTGCGCGTTATGTAGCGGGTCTTCAAAGTTCAGTTAGCAACCCACGGACGCCATTCATCTTCTTGTTAAAAATGTCTACTGCTGTAGCCAATGCTCATGCCCTTGAGGGTTTTCCTCTTTTTTTTTTTTTTCCATTATTGGATATAAAGAACATTGTGACTTTTAAGATTAGCATTTTTGCTTTCAACAGCAATTAGCAATCTCTTGGTTTGCTGTTTGGTAAAGCATCGGTTAATGAGGTCATCTAGTTTAAAATCCCAGCTACTGGAAAATAACAGGGAGGAGGTCAAATCTATCATTTCATGTTATATTCTCTGCTCTCTTTCAGTTCTCTAAGGAAAAGAAATCTTTGTTATCCACAATTAGTCATTATGACCCGTTACTGGCCTTCTGTTTTACGATCGCCTCAAGATACAGTTAGGTTCTCTCTTGCTGAAAGTACTGAAATAGGATAGTTCGTCTATAAACAAACAAAACGAAACAAAACAAAAAAAGAAAAAAAAAACAACTTTGAGCATCTGAGGATGAGGAATTGGTTTCGTGTTGGTTGTGTTGTCTTTCCTCCGACAGTTCTGAGTGCACGTCTAGCGAGGTGTCGTCTCTATGGTGGAAGGGGTCCCTGGGGTGGTTGACCTGGGGGTGGCCGCTGGTGGTGTGTCCATGGGGCTCCCGGCCCCGCTGTTGGGAGTGACGGAGGAGCTGACGGCAGGCGTGTCCCCCTGCTGCTGGGCCTGCAGGGTCTGTCCACAGATGTGGTGGTGCTTCTCCCAGTCTTTGTGCTGGCAAAAGGAGCCACAGTATCGGGCCGTGTTACAGCCGCTGCAGGTCTCGCTGGCTTTACGGCCACAATTCCAGCAACTCTACGGGAGGAGGCAGAAGAGGGTGACATCTCCAATTAGTACCTGGACCAGGCCAAACTCTGAGAAAGAAACTAGGCAGGAATGCCCCCGCCCCTTACTTTTAAGAACGGTGAGAAACAAAAATCCATTTGTGTATTTGTACACACACTGAACACACTGGAGATATAGGCTTTGGTGTGGTGACTGCCCAGACTTCAAAAACTCTTAAGACATCTACACAAACTCGTTGAAACTCTTTCCCATTTTCACTTTAAAGTTCCTTCTTTTTATTAAATTTTCTGTTCATCCATACTAACAACTGCTATAATTGAGTTTTTTCCTCTCCTAATGAGAATACCACCATGGAAAGATACAAAGACACCAGTCCTGGAAGAAACTTCTTCTTTCTAGACACTAACAGGACCACAAAGGAACTGTTAGAATGATCTGGGGACGACAGAAGATGAGATGGTTGGATGACATCACTGACTCAATGGACATGAGTTTGAGCAAGCTCTGGGAGTTGGTGACGGACAGGGAGGTCTGGCATGCTGCAGTGCATGGGGTCGCAAAGAGTCGGACATGACTAAGTGACTGAACTGGACTGAACTATTAGATTCAAAGGAATATAATGGACTAGACAGAGGATTCTATTCCCTGCTCCAGCACAGACCAGAAAGAATGGGGCACGCATTCAGTTCTTCCCCACTGCAATTAGTTATTCACTGTACCTGAAAACAAAGTGGTAAGAAAGTCTCAAAACAATCCCCTTTAACTTCAGTTCCCTCAAGATTAGATCCTTGGTTTTTTTTTTCTCTGATATATTCTAAGCACGCAGTACCTGATATATATACATAGAGTAGGTGTTCAATAAATATTTGTGAAATCAATAAATCAGATCACCTAATTTGGCTTTGAAAAACCAGAAATACTAAAACTGGGTAAACAATTCAATTTTCATATACTGCTTTCCAGTTGATGGAGTTCCTTTGAAGCTCATTTGTACCTCAGCAGCTCTGAGCAGTCAGAAAAGCCGAGGAAATTGAAAACTCTAGTGAGTTCTAGCACCCTAGCAAGAATACTGCCAGTTTCCACGGGTGCTTTCCAAGAGGCGAGAAAAGCAGAAATGAGGCTGCCTCTGACATAAACACACCAGGAAGCTGGGCACAGGCGCACTAGAAACGGAAAAGCCCCTGCCTGGGAAGATCCTGGGAAATGAGGGAGCTTCGGGGAGCACACTGACGGTAACAGTGCCCTAGGGGCCCTTCTAGGAGGAGGGGGAAACTCAGGAAGCCTCCTTGAAATGTTTGGGCCTCCTTTGGCAAGATCCTCCATTGTGCAATGTTGTATCAAGCGATCTTAGCTCTGTACCATTCGTCGTTTAATTCTTTATCTTCCTTGGTTTTGTTTTCTTGCCAAACCAACCTCTGACTGTAACCTGGTAACCCCAACCAGCTGAAAGTATGTGGCTGTTATCACAGTTAAAATACAGTTTTTTAAAGCCCGATCTATGTGGATATGAAAAAATCTCCCACTGTGTTTCCTGTGATTATTTTTGCTTTCAGCATGCTGGTGGTTTGGGTTCAGGTGGGCTCATAAGCCTATTAAAAATGCCCTAGCGGAATGTCAGCTCATCACCCTGGACTGTATGCTTTTACCACTGTGCAAAATATGGTAAGGAAATTTTGGAATTCATCCTAATTTGGCTAACAAGTAAAGAGCTCTTAGAGTCTTTCAAGTCCTTGAAGCCTATAAACTCAAGAACTCAAGCGTAAAACTTTTAGAAAGAGCTCAGTCCTGTGTTCATATTTCTTTACCACTCAGAAATGACAGCCCAATGAAGAGGAAAAAATAAAAGATTTAACATCTCACAAGTCTGGCCAGTAGAAGGTGTTGCAAGTGAACATAGCTAAGGAAATCTAGAAGTTTGATTTCTATGCTAATGTTATAAATAAAAATGGAATTACAATGAACAGTCAGTACCAGGACAAAGTAATTTTGTTCTACTGCAGTTTAATTTTCCTGGGAAAATGTCTTAAAAAATATGTACCTCTGATCAGAGCCTTCATGACCACAACCAGAAGCCCCTCTTTCTGAAAATTAACTCAAGCTTATCGCGTGGACAATGGCGCCACAAAGACCTGAAGAAACACGGGCCCGGCCATCCTCCAGAGCAGCGAGGCATGACACTCAGCGCTCAGGGCGGTTCACTTCCTTGAGCTTTAGGCATTTCGCATAATGCCAGCCGGATCCTAGACCAAACTCAGAAATAAGTGAAACTCCTAAATTACATCAGAAAATCCCAACTCGAGAACACAGACTGAGACCCAAAACAATATTTTAAGGAAATTAAACATCTAATCTGAGTCAAGTGGCTTCTTGAGGAAATACCCTGGTGTAAGTCCTGTCCATTTCCTGGCAGAGTCACATCTTGGCAGACACAAGGCAGTAACTGCCCGGTTCTCAATGGCTCCTTCAGATTGAAATCAGATGTAGGGAACTGTCTCAATTTAAGTTGATTAAACCACAGACTAAACCAGGTAATTACAAATGCATGTGTGGGGGAATGGAAAGAGGAGACAGAATGGGGACTTCTTTATTTTTTAAAGTGTTTTGAAAGATGGGAACAATTTTAAGAACAAAAAAGTGGAATAATGCCAAATATAGAAACAGATGTTTTGGATTATAAAGCTGCTGGGAAACGAGACTTTTTTGCTGAGCATCTCTGGATTCTAATCCAGGATTCAAGGGCTCTAGTTGTACCTCCAGTCCCATTCTGAAGTTGTTCAATCCCATTCATTTACCACCCACTACTGAGACAACCTATGACTTTAGAAAGGTGCAACAAAGAGTAATTCAAATAAGCTGGTGGGAAAAAAAAAAAAAAACTTGCCTATTTTTTATTGCTGTTGACAATGCATTGCAATGAATGTGTAGGGAACTTTAGCTCAAGTGTTCAACAAATGGAAAACTCCAAAGTGCACATTCCTTTTTAAAAGTTCATTAGAGGAAATTCCCTGGCGGTCCATTGGCTAAGACTATGTGCTCCCAATGCAGGGGCCCACGTTCAATCCCTGGTCAGGGAACTGGATCCCACATGAAAGAGAGTTCCCTACCACCTGCTGAGAACAAAGAGTTTTTGCATGCCACAGTGAAAACTGAAAATCTGTGTGCTTCAACTAAGACTCAGCACAGTCAAATAAATAAAAAATATTTTAAAAATAAAGTTATTAGAAAACAGGCAAAGCAATTTCCACTAATTCCTTCTGGGTGGCTCCACCAAATTTCCTGTTAGCTAATGCAACCCACTGCAGTACTCTTGCCTGGAAAATCCCATGGGCGGAGGAGCCTGGTGGGCTGCAGTCCATGGGGTCGCTAAGAGTCGGACATGACTGAGCGACTTCACTTTCACTTTTCACTTTCATGCACTGGAGAAGGAAATGGCAACCCACTCCAGTGTTCTTGCCTGGAGGATCCCAGGGGTGGTGGAGCCTGGTGGGCTGCCGTCTATGGGGTAGCACAGAGTCGGACATGACTCAAGCAACTTAGCAGCAGCAACAGCAGCAATCCATACCTCTAAGGTTAATGCCTGACCAGGGGCACTTGGTCTCTCAACCATCACTTCTGGGAACTATGGATCTTCTCAGTACTTATGAGTGCAGATTCTTATGAGTACTCTACTTTGAATCATTTTTAGTTTCTAGGCTTTCTGTCATTCACAAAGGTGGAAAACTGCAAATTGTGTACGATACCCAGGGGTATATCCATAAAGGCAGGGTGTTAAGGTGTTCAATGGCTTCATCTAACTTTATGCTTTTCAATTTGTGCTTTTCATATTCAAGCTAGTACTTTCTGAGAGTTGCTTGTTTTCTTCATTGATTTTTCAGATAGATGAGCTTTGCTTTCAGTCTGTTAAGCAATGATTCTGGTGAAAATTACCACAATAGTACAGACGTCTCAGGAATGCCATTTCATAGCAAATTTTGTTCCCAAAGTCCATGGCACTTTATAGTCTTCTTTATTTGTGATATTATTCTTTTTTCAGCATAAGGAATATTTTTCCTCCCTATCATGAGAATCAGCCATTTTCCAAAACTAGGCTAGGACTCAGATAAAGAATAGGAGGCAGAACACAGCCCTCCCTTTATAAACATACTGACACTACATACAGACGTGGAAATGATGAACTGAAGCTTTTGGTGCCATTGCTACATGTCAAAGAGTACTGACACTTGTCTCATATCAACAATTCTTTTTGTTCCTATGAACAAAATTATTTCCTTCGTCTGGTTGTTTTAGATACAGAGAGAATAGTCTTTCTGTCCTACTAGCAAAATAATAGCTTTTCTGGTTCTTACCATTGGAAATTCCATTTACAAGAAACAAAACATTTTCTCCTAAGAAGTTTCTGCAGCTCTTATCCACCTATACTTCTCAAACAAACAAACAACAAACAAACAAAAAAACCCCAAAAAACCTTGCACACAAGTGATGCCCAAAGAATAAAGCAGAATGATTATAATTGAAATTCCCAAAATGTAAGTAACTTTCTATAGCAAATAACTTTCGTGTCTATGAAATTACACAAGCAACGCTTGATTCATCATGCCTTTGGACTGCAAACCACTCTTTCTAAAATGCCACACTTTGTCCATTGCAGATCTTTCTCATAACCTGTTTTGGCAGGAATTATGTTAGAAGGGAACTGCAACCATAAACATTGACAGACGTTGGACCAGGAAGTTGCAACCAAAGAAAAAGTATTATCATGGTATGTAATGGAAATGGCCTCCAATTTTGAGTGGCTTCAGAGTCACTCCTTGGTTTTTCACTTCCACCTATATCACTTAGTGGCTTTAGAACTACAAGCAAAGTACTTAACCTCCTAGAGTATCAGTACCTATAAAGTAGGAAGGATAACTATAGGATTATTCAGGATTATATCAGTGCTAACTAAGGGGTCCAGATGCTCAGTGGATCCTGAATAAATGGCAGGAACTAATACCACCTCCTCCTTTTGGCACTGGCTGAAAGCAAATGAGACTACATACATCTTTGCCTGGCACAATCTTTGCAATCAGAAATTTCATGGCCCTGTGCCTCCCGCTGAGGAGCACTGACAGCTACACAGACAGAACATGTCCTGACTTCCACTAACATGTCATTAGTGGCCACTTACTTTTTCTCCTTCCTCAATGCCCTCAGATCTTCTGAAGATTTACTACTGACCATTTCCCCATTCCTCCTTTTTAAAGATAATATCCATCACTGGGACTTTCTTGCAATCCAGTGAATAAGACTCCATGCTCCCAAAGCAGGAAGCCTGAGTTCCATCCTTGGTTGGGGAACCAAGATTCCACATGCCACGTGGCACAGACAAAAAAAAAAAATTTTTTTTAAATAATTTTCCTTGTGGCACATCTCTTTAACTTTGGCTTTGATATAACAAAAATTCTTTGTCTTATACTATACCTCTCTGCCTTCTATTTTTTTATGTCCCTCTAAATATTTGGCAAGGAGGGAAGTTGGCATAAAGAAAAGAAATATACTTTCCTCCCTACACGTTCCCTTTCAGTCATGGTTTTAACTATTAGCTATAAGAAAATGACTCTTAAATCATCTTCCAGCCTTTCTTTCGTGAGCTTCTCTCCTTTCAAATGCCTCTTCTGTAGCACTACTGGGATGCTCCCGTTATCTGAGTCAGTAATCCCTAAACTCGACTCCCTGGCATGGTCCTTTTCAGTCACTGGCAACAAATCAGGCCCAAGACTTTGTCATCTCATTGGAAACTCCCCAACAACCTCTCAGAGCCAAACCCGACAGACCTTACTTCTTCCTTGATCTCCCTTCCTTTCCAATCTCACAGTTATTATTGAAATTCCTTCCTCGCCCTTCTTGTTACAATAGCTTTTTAATTGATTTTTTGGTCTCTCTCTTACGTATTCACACTGCTCATTTGTAAGGTGATTTTTTTTTTTTTTAGTAATAGAAACATGGAAACAAGTGCCTTTTATTTCATAAAATCATAGGTCTCAAGGCCACAAGGAATCTGCTTTAAAACAATGCCTTCGGGTAGATCATTCTATTGTCATTTCATAGATGAGCAAGGTCCATACAGTAGACTTCTCTAGGAAAGTGGATAATAGGTAAAAGTAAGTTAAGCAGAAATATATTTTATAAAATTCACCTTACAGTTGTCTATTGTAAGGTGTCTTCTGTAAGGTGAATTTTATAAAAAATATTTCTACTTATCTTACTTTTACGTTTTATCCACTTTCCTAGATAAATCATAAAAACATTATCCCAGTTTTATAGATGAGAAAACCAAAGTTTCCAAGAGATGAATCACTCTAGATCATTCCAGGCCCAATGGACCAGCCACTACACCATGAACATCTATGGATTCAGACAGCCGGCCTTTTAGTAAATTAAACAGATAAGCAAAAAATCTTCAGTTAATAATCAGCTCCTACTCTGAAAGTTCCAGATTCTTTGGGGATCAACAGGGCTGATCAGATTGTGAGGGCTTTTCCAGGAGCCATGTTGGGAGACTTCGTGGTGGCTACATGCTACAGAGTCCACTGGGACCATTCCCAGAGGCTGGGCTGCACTGCACAGGATCCACTGGGAATGGCTCCATGAATTCTAGAGGGGATAATAAAGATGAACCTCTCAGACTGACCTATTTACAATATTAGGGCTCAGAAAGTTCAGGAAACAAAGTCTGAAGGTTCAATCAGTGTTTCTACTTAATGCCACAAAACTACCCAATGTAAGTGTATTTCTGCACCTACCTAGGAATATGAATAAAGACTGCTTCAGCTTGTAGTGAAATATCATTTTAATAGCTTCAACACAAAACTAACTATTGGAACAGCACAATTATTGACTCTTTGAGGCTCAATTCCAGTCATGTCCTTTGAATCCCTGAATTAGAAAAAGTTACGGATTTCAAAGAAAAGCTGCAGCATGTTCCTTTTGAAATAGTTCTAATCTAACAATGTTTACTGAAAAAAAAAAAAAAAAAGACCATATGTGTTTACAGATAGGAACTAGAAGTGAATATAGAAAAAACTAAAATAGTTGAAGATGACCAGATTCAATGAATTTTCTTTCTTTTGATTTTATGCTAAGTCTGGCTTTACATTCTTGATGAAACATGTAATACACTTAAAGAGATAAAGTACAGAAAATGTCATTTGCTTGTGTCTGCCTAAGCAGTCCAGTAACTTTCATATGGTTAGTGATAACTATTACTAGTCTATAAACCAAAGTGAAATTAGAAAACAGATGAGGCAATATGGGGGTGGAGTGGATAGTGTGTGGAGGGTAACTACAGAATAGCTGCTGACTTATCCTTAAGTATCAGATGAAACAAAACTTCTTTCCAGAAGCCTTTGCACTAAAGTCCATGAAAACTCATAATTTAGTGATTTGAGTCTTCTAATGAATTATAGTGAACACAAAGGTAGGGACCTGTGCACCTTCAGTGCCTGGTGCTATCCCTGCCATATAATAAAAGCTCAGTAATTTGTTATTGACAGAATAAACACAGAAATGAATATAATTTAGAGCAATATGTATCAAATAACAGGACACAAACATGAGTTTTTAAAAGAATATCCATTCATTCTGGGTACAGATTGAAAAATCAATGGATCCTACATTTAACGGGAATATATACAAATTTCAATCAATTGCTATGATGGCTAGACCAATTATTTCAACAAGTAAAGAACGATTCAGAAAATTTTCTGAGCACTGTGCTATATGGACCTTTGTTGCTATTGTTCAGTCTCTAAGTTGTGTCCAATTCTTTGTGACCCCGTGGACTGTAGGACGCCAGGTTCCTCCGTCCTCCACTCTCTCACAGGGCTTGCTCAAATTCATGTCCATCGAGTCCATGATACCATCCAACCATCTCACTGCTGTCATCCTCTCCTTTCGACTTCAAGCTTTCCCAGCATCAGGGTATTTTCCAGTGAGTCGACTCCTCATATCAGCTGGCCAAAGTACTGCAGTTAAGCTTCAGGAATAGTCTCTCTAATAAATATTTAGGGTTGATTTCCTGTAAGATTGACTGCTTTGATCTCCTTGCAGTCCAAGGAACTTTCAAGAGTTTTTCACAGCACTACAATTCAAAAACATCAATTCTTCGGTGCTCAATTCTTTATGCTCCAACTCTCACATCTGTACATGACTACTGGAAAAACTCTGTCTTTGACTATATGAACCTGCTTTTTAATATGCTATCTAGGTTGGTCACAGCTTTCCAAGCAGCAAGTGTCTTAATTTCATGGATGCAGTCACCACCGGCAGTGATTTTGGAGCCCATGAAAATAAAATCTGTTACTGCTTCCACTTTCCCCCCTTTTGTTTGCCAAGAAGTGGTGGGACTGCATGCCATGACCTTCATTTTTTAAATGGCAAGTTTCAAGCCAGCTTTTTCACTCTCTCACCTTCATCAAGAGGCTCTTTAGTTTCTCTTCACTTTCTGTCACTACAGTGGTATCATCTGCATATCTGAGGTTGCTGAATATTTCTCCTGGGTATCTTGATTCCAGTTTGTGCTTCATCCAGCCAAGCATTTCGCATGATGTACTCTGTATAGAATTTAAATGAGTAGGGTGACAATATACAGCCTTGATGTACTACTCCTTTCCCAACTCTGAACCAGTCAGTTGTTCTATGTAAGGTTCTAACTTGCTTCTTTACCCGCATACAGGTTCTCAGAAGACAGGTAAAGTGGTCTGATATTCCCATCTCTTTAAGAATTTTCCACAAGTTGTTGTGATCCACACATTAAAGGCTTTCACATAGTCAATGAAGCAGAAGTAGATGTTTCTCTGGATCTTGCTTGCTTTCTCCATGATCCAGCCAAGGTTGACAATTTGATCCCCAGTTCCTTTGCCTCTCTGAAACCCAGTCTGTACATCTGGAAATTCTCAGTTGACATATTGCTAAAGCCTAGCTTAAAGGATTTTGAGCATGACCTTGATAGCATGTAAAATGAGCATAATTGTACAGTAGCTTGAACTTTCTTTGGCATTGCCCTTCTTTGGGATTGGAATGAAAACTGATTATTTTCCAGTCTTATGGCCACTGCTGAGTTTTTCACATTTGTTGACATACTGAGTGCAGCACTTTCACAGTATCATCTTTTAGGATTTGAAATACCTCAGCTGGAATTTCATCACCTCCACTAGCTTTGTTTGTAGTGATGCTTTCTAAGGCCCACTTGACTTCACACTCCAGGATGTCTGGCTCTAGGTGAGTGATCACACCATCGTGACTATCTGGATCATTAAGACCTTTCTTGTATAGTTCCACTATGTATTCTTGCCACCTCTTCTTAATCTCTTCTGCTTCTGTTAGGTCCTTACAGTTTCTGTCTTTTGTAATGCCCATCCTTGCATGAAATGTTCCCTTGATAACTCCAATTTTCTTGAAGAGTTCTCTAGTCTTGCCCAGTCTATTGCTTTTCTCTATTTCTTTGCATTGTTTATTTTAAAAAGGCCTTCTTATCTCTCCTTGCTATTTATTCTCTGGAACCCTGCGTTCAGTTGGGTATATCTTCCCCTTTCTCCTGTGCCTTTTGCTTCTCTTCTTTCCTCAGTTATCATTAAGCCTCCTCAGACAACCACTTTGCCTTCTTGCATTTCTTTTTCTTTGGGATAATTTTGGTCACTTCCTCCTGACCAGTCTTATGAACCTCTGTCCACAGTTCTTCAGACATTCTGTCTACCAGATCTAACCGCCTGAATTATTCATCACCTACACTGTATAATCAAAAAGGATTTGATTTAGGTCATATCTGAATGACCTGATGGTTTTCCTTACTTCAATTTAAACCTGAATTTTGTAGTAAGGGCCCATGATCTGTCACATCAAGCTCCAGGTCTTAATTTTTCTCGCTCTATAAAGATCTAACCGCCTGAATTATTCATCACCTACACTGTATAATCAAAAAGGATTTGATTTAGGTCATATCTGAATGACCTGATGGTTTTCCTTACTTCAATTTAAACCTGAATTTTGTAGTAAGGGCCCATGATCTGTCACATCAAGCTCCAGGTCTTAATTTTTCTCGCTCTATAGAGCTTCTCCATCTTTGGCTGCAAAGAACATATTCAATCTAATTTTGGTATTGACCATCTAGTGAGGTCCATGTGTAGAGTCAAATTGTGCTGTTGGAAAAGGGTGTTTGCTGTGACTAACATGTTCTCTTGACAAAACTCTGTTAGCCTTTGCCCTGTTTCACTTTGTACTCCAAGGCCAAGCTCAATTCAGTTCAGTCGCTCAGTCATGTCTGACTCTGCAACTCTATGAATTTCAACACGCCAGGCCTCCTTGTCCATCACCAACTCCTGGAGCTCACTCAAACTCACGTCCATCGAGTTGGTGATGCCATCCAGCCATCTCATCCTCTATCATCCCCTTCTCCTCCTGTCTCCAATCCCTCCCTACATCAGTCTTTTCCATTGAGTCAGCTCTTCACATCAGGTGGCCAAAGTACTGGAGTTTCAACTTTAGCATCATTCCTTCCAAAGAACACCCAGGGCCGATCTCTTTTAGAATGGACTGACTGGTTGGCTCTCTTTGCAGTCCAAGGGACTCTCAAGAGTCTTCTCCAATACCACAAATCAAAAGTATCAATTCTTTGGCACTCAGCTTTCTTTACAGTCCAACTCTTACATCCATACATGAGCACTGAAAAAACCATAGCCTTGACTAGACGGAGCTTTGTTGGCAAAGTAATGCCAAACTTGCCTATTATTAAGGCTACCTCTTAACTTCTGACTTTTGCATTTCAATCCCCTATGACAAAAAGGACATCATTGTTTGCTGTGTTATAATCTTCACATAATCAGTCAACTTTAGTTTCTTTGGCATCAGTGGTTGGAGCACAGACTTGGATTACTGTGATGTTGAATAGTTTGCCTTGAAAGCAATTGAGATCATTCTGTCCTTTTAGAGACTATGTCCAAGTATTGCATTTTAGATTCTTTCATTGACCTTGAGGGCTACTCCATTTCTTTTAAAGGGTTCTTGCTCACAGTAGTAGACATAACAGTCATCAGAATTAAATTTGCTCATTTCTGTCCATTTTAGTTCATCTACTCCTAAGATTTGAGGTTCAGTCTTGCCTATCTCCTGCTTAGCCACATCCAATTTACCTTGACTCATGGACAAAACATTCCAGATTCCTATGCAAAATTATTTTTTATAGCATCAGACTTTACTTTCCTCACCAGACACATCCACAGCTGAGGGTCATTTCCACCCTGGCCCAGCTGCATCACTCTTACTGAAGCTATTAGTAATTGCTCTCTGCTCTTCCCCAGTAGCATATTGGACACCTTCTGACCTGGGGGGCTCATCTTCAAGCACTGTATCTTTTTGCCTTTTCATATACTCCATGTGGTTTTCTAGGCAAGAATACTGGAGTGGGTTGCTGTTTCTTTCTCCAGTGGACCACATCAGAACTCTTCACTAGGACCTGTCCATCTTGGGACGCCCTTCACAGCATGGCTCTTAGTTCATTGACACAAGCCCTTCCGCCATGTCAAGGCTCTGATCCATGGAGGGGATGTGGATTTTATTTGAGGTCAAATGGATAAAACTCAAGAAATCTCTCTGAATATAAAAATATAGATAAGAATTCTGAGTAGCATCTACACTGCCTTCTCTGCAGATCAGCTGGGCCATGACGTCCTAACCTAATAGAGTCCCCTGTCCTGGGGCCAACCATGGTTAAGGCTGGAGTAGGAAAGGGAACTCTATCCAAGCCCAAGGAAATCAGAGCTGTTCTGGCTCTGTTCCGAAAGGGCCTACGATTTTCTAGACTTGAGGTGACTTCTAAGCATCACTGCTGGGGTGACTTCTATCAGGTCATTTCTTCTAAAAGGTGTACATTCTTTAATGTGAGGAAAGAATAGGGCGCAGGAAAATAATTGCTGGATTCCAAATTGTGTACTCAGTCTTAAATGAAAAGTAAACTGTTCCTGAGAGGGAAGAAAAGTATTTACTTACAAATTCAAGCTAAGATTGAGCAAATGATACAATTTAGATTGTTCTCAGACAACATTATTCCTCAGGGGAATTAGCAGCATTAATTTATGACTAATAGATTAACCCCCTCCTTTTTTTTGTCAAGTCCTTGGTTAAACCCTTTGTGTGTGTGTTTGGGGTGTGTGTGTGGACTCATGGGCAAGTCTGAAGGAGTCTGGGCTTCATTCAAATGAAATCTCTCTTCCATCTTGGGAAATGTCTATATTACTTTTGCTGAGAAGAGGCTTAATGCCTCAAGAGGTCAATCCCCCACAAGTCTTGAAAGTGATCTTGCGGTTTAAGAATAAAAGTAGAAAACCAGAATAAAACTGCCTTTCTTTATCTGTATCCCAAAATACTTTCACGATCCTTATTTCATTGTTCTGAAACAAAGTAAGGAGGGTCGTATGCTGAGAGCCCCAGTGGAGATCCTGCCAACCCCCCGCTATGTGACTAGTCAAGTAAGCCTCTTCACCTGCAATGTGGTTAAAAATGATTATCTCAGAGTTGTAGCCACCACATGAGATGAGAAAACCAAAGCTTTTAGAGGTTTAGTGTTTTGGTTTTTTTTTTTTTTTTTACAAAATCACAGAATCATAGAGCCAGAAATTAAATGTGGCCCTCTGACTTCCAAGCCTTTTCTACTAGCATAGAAGTGAAGTCGCTCAGTCATGTCCAACTCTTTGCGACCCCATGGACTGTAGCCTACCTGGCTCCTCCCTCTGTGGGATTCTCCAGGCAAGAGTACTAGAGTGGGTTGCCATTTCCTTCTCCAGGGGATCTTCTCAACCCAGGGATCGAACCCAGATCTTCCGCATTCCAGGCAGATGCTTTAACCTCTGATCCACCAGGGAAGTCCACTAGCATAGTCTACTTTAAAATCCTTGAGAAATGTCACTGAAGACTAGGGTAGTACTATATTAAAAATCAGTTTCTCAAGACATCCAAAAAGAAAGAAAACAGTTACTTTAGATCACTCATATCTAGGTTATTTCATCCTATCTACTATCTATAGCTCCTGCTTGATACACCATATTTTTATAATGCTAAATACCAGTGTCAAGTTCATGTATTCTTCTGGATATTAGATAGAAAGGTACAAAGATTATAGATACTAAAGAGATATAGCACTGTTAGCCAAATATAAAGACTTAATTCTCAATTTCCCTAAGATATTTATCTTCAGAATTTAGTGACCTATAAAATATTCTTATAATGCATAACAGCCCTAAAATGTTTATATGAAAGTGATATTTTAATGATGGTAACAACTGTGCATCACAGTATCACTAACTTGAATACAGCAGGACAAATTCTGTCCAAAAGATGTAATAAAATGTTCTTTTAAAAAACAGGAAACAAAGTCCTTAAATATCTTAGCCATAAGATGCCAATAAAATTGAATTCATATCTAGTTTAATTAAACAATGGAAGTCAGGAGGTAAAGGGTAGAAAACTTCCCTTTGTCCCTCTTTTCCTGAGAAACTTTCAAAGGTTGAAAATCAATTCCTTTTGTCCCCTTGTTATTCATCTGCTACACATTAAATAGAAACTCTGGGTATCGAGTAATTCCCATAGGGTCTTTCATCTACAGAGAAGCCTGGTACAAATTAAATTCTTACTCTCCTTCATGAATTATAGATATGTGTTGTAGTGGACCGTTGATTTATCAGCATATGCTTTTGCTAGTTCAGCGTGGTGTGACAAGCTAACGGCAGTCCTTCTCTAAGGTTACTTTGGCTTGGGGATTGGGGTGCTGTATTAATTAATATAGAGCATTATCATGTTGCTCTGACTTTACAGTCTCTGTTTAAAAGGCATCCTGTTAGACACTGTGTTTTAGTTACCTCTGCGATCCTTCAGCCATTTAGGTTACCTGTGTGTGTTCTAATATACTGTAATAACACTAAAACGTGTAACATCGCATCTGCCAGTGATGTGGTGCTTATGAAATGACCATCTTAATGGTTATTACAAATAATGTGCAAGAACAGACCGTGCAGAAGATGTCTTAGGAATTCTTAATTGATGTTTAGTATTGGACTTCAGAGCCAATAGTTAAGGGAAAACTTTGATCCCTGCCTGCAAAATATCTTCAGGCGACACAGCTCAGACAGGGTCTCTGTCCTAAATCCTGGCTTTTGGAAGGAAACCACTGATAACTACTACCCCACACACCCACGCATATACACACCCAGAGCAGAGTTCTCAATCTCCAGTGCCGTCTACTGGGTCGCACAGAGTCGGACACGACGGAAGTGACTTAGCAGCAACAGCACTGCTAGGAAGTTCGAAGACTTTCCCTTGAATCTGTTCCCCACCAAATAAGCTAAAAACCTTTTAGCGGCAGGTTTTCTGTTAGGTCTTTAACACACACAGTACTTGGTCGGCTCTCAGTCGATTTCTCAGGTGCCAGGCCTCCCAGAATCACTCGTTTCCCCCTCAGACGCGAGTCAGTGTCTGGCCCAGCATGCACCTCGGCTCGTCCCCTCCCGCTATCGCGAGACCCACCCTGGAGCGGGGCCTCACCTCGCTGGAGTCCTCCTGCTGGTTGATGACGGCGAGCGCGTCCTCCGCCGCCTGCCGCTTGGCCTCGGCCACCGTGCGCTCCATCTTGGCGCGCTCCGACGTGATCATGTCGTGCGCCTTGCGCTCGGCCTCGGACACGGCCTTCTGCAGCTCGGTCATGGCCTGCCGCTTCACCTCGTTGACCGCCTCCTCTGCGGGCCGGGCAGGGGGACCGGACAAGAGAACAAGCTCTGTTAGCGAGCGGCCGGGGCTCCCGACCGGCCCCCACAGAACGCCGCGACGCGCGTGACTCCCGCCCCGACCGGGCGGGTCTTCTAGATGTCTAAAGACTCACGTTCTGGAAATTTAGGAAACACAAAGGGTGAAGCCTTGTTCCTTTAATTACGCTCCTGGGAATTCCGTTTATTTTCTGTAGCCTCACGATAACTTGACTACCAAACTAGTGCTCCATACGGGATCCTGAGATCAGACTAAGTAGTCAGAAGACAAAAACCGCCACAGGAAATCCGTCTACATAACTGAGACCCACGAAGGAGGAGGTGTTTTGCCACAAGAAATATGAACACAGGGAGTCCATGGGTGATGCTTTCAGGAAGAGAGGAAAGGAATAGATTTTACAGACATATGAATGCAAACACTTGTTTTGCTGGTGAAAGATACAGTAATGAAAAGGTGTCTCTTAACAATGCAGACCTTTGAAAGAAAATCCAAGATGAAACATACGGAGGATCCAGCTTTTCTTTTTCCTGTCATTTCCTGACTGATGTGGATATACAGAGATTTAAAAAAAAATTCATTTTCTCATTTCCAAATTTTTCAGTTGCAGTCCATCTACTGAATCAAATATAAGTAGTTTTACATAATCAACTGTTGCATTAGACAAATATAATTGAATCATACTACAGGCCAAAACAATCAGGCCTGACTACAAACCTACAAAGTGTCAAATTAGCTCTTTATTTTTGGCTGTGGAAAGGGTGCAAAGATTTGACTAATGTACAACATAAGATTGACAACTAAAACAAGTAATTTCCATTTAAAAAAATTAACTGTTCTAATTAACAGGGAAAATATCCTCCCCCTGAATTAGTTTATCTAATTTTCATCTTTATTCAAAGCAAAATGACAATGATTAATTGAAAATTTAATAAGCAGTAATTATTAACTTGGCAAATCTCGTACCAATTAACACTCTATTAAAACTAATTATGACATGTTTCATTCAAGTGTTTGCACTTAATTGTTTCACTCACTTAAAAAGCACCTTAATTAAATGTTCTGTTTAATTAAAAACATAGATTCCTAATAAAAATGTTATACTGCAGATTAAAAATGTTGAGATACAAATACTCCTATAGTTCTTAAAATTTCTATGTTTTATTTCACACCTCCATAGTTCATGACTTGAGGATCAGGAGAAGCCCTCCACTATTAATTAGTACTCATGACTTTAGTAGCCACCACCATTTTTTATAGCATTATTTCTGAAGCTCACTCATTTGTAATTACTGTCTGCTAGATTTTATAAACTAAATTAAAAGGGAAAGATCCAGACAGGAAATATTAACTGAAACATGTTCAGCATTTTTTGGTTGCTTTAAGATATGCATTTAAAATCTGGATGGAAGCAGAGCACTGCACAGAGCTGGCAGCACCTTCTTCATTCACCAGGAGGTGAAAAGATACCTTTATTATCCTATCATAAAGACTTAGGGCACTAGGGAAGCACTGCCCTTCTAACTGTATAGTCAGGGTCTAATTTGGTTTGAATATTCAAGGTGAAGAAGCCCTCCACTATTAATTAGTACTCATGACTTTAGTAGCCACCACCATTTTTTATAGCATTATTTCTGAAGCTCACTCATTTGTAATTACTGTCTGCTAGATTTTATAAACTAAATTAAAAGGGAAAGATCCAGACAGGAAATATTAACTGAAACATGTTCAGCATTTTTTGGTTGCTTTAAGATATGCATTTAAAATCTGGATGGAAGCAGAGCACTGCACAGAGCTGGCAGCACCTTCTTCATTCACCAGGAGGTGAAAAGATACCTTTATTATCCTATCATAAAGACTTAGGGCACTAGGGAAGCACTGCCCTTCTAACTGTATAGTCAGGGTCTAATTTGGTTTGAATATTCAAGGTGAATTAAAATTCTATCTAAGTGGTAATACAGGACAATAATTTTTGCTTACGATCAAAGCTGTAGCTTGACTAATTGTATATGCAAATCAGGCAATTTATATTTAAATTATGCATTCCTATTCTAATCCCACAGGCATATACAGATCAGCAAAGAGAATTGGTAGGACATTTACAAGGTGCTTGAATATTTATTACCAACAGCAAACACTCATTGATTGTTTGAAAAATATACTGAAGAAAACAGTTGCAATTTAAAAACTGTATTTATGGTAGCCTTTCTCCTATTTTATAAATACCTTTTAAACTTCAGAGTGTATTTTGCTACCTTTACTATTGCTTTTAAAAATACTACTTTTAGGGGAAAAGTGATATGGCCTTCAATATTTGATTAGGAAATTTTAGAATCTTGGGGAAGAAACTTCCTAATTTTAACAGGCTGAATGTAGATAGATGTCACATTCTGCCTTTGGTGTTTTGCTCATATTGGATGCCTTGATACTTTGAACACTAGAAATGCTTTTTAAGAAGCCTATAAAGATAAATATGATAAGCACTTATTTGAGACTTCCAGATGAAACTGTCATCTGTCCTTCAAAGAATCAATATACTCCTTAAAATTTAGCAGCTATCCATAGAAAACTGTTCCCAAACTGTTTTTATGCAGATTAGGGATATCACTGTGATAAAAATACAAATTTAATGAACATTACTTCCAAGTCAGGTTTTAGACTGAAGACCTAATATAGATGGATAGGCACATTTTATAAATATTCCAAATATTGGTTTGATAAGATTTAACCCTTAGAAAATGCATGGGCATTACATAAACAAGTATCGCTCTTTCTCTCTTTTCAGAATACCCAAAAATGCAACGTATACCTAGAACTGGTTTCAGAAATCCACGAAACAGACAGTGAAGAAAAATTAATAGTGGACTCAATAGATTACAATATGTCAAGTTAAAAAAATAACTGATTAAACACAAAGTACATAATGCTGTTTTGAACCTGCTTCCAATTGCTTACCACTTATGGTAGGATTTCCTTTTTGCATAGCTATTCAAGTTGACTTTCCAACAAAGGTAGTATATTCAGAAAAATCTGCTCTCACTTAATAGCAGTCAAACAAAGACTTGAGCAGATAATAGCACAGAAGGAATTTGGATTACACAAGACTTCACTGTCAATTTTTCCTTATGAACTATCAAGATTTAACTTAAATACTCATAAATAAGGGAAATACAGAGACTCTTTCCCTCAACACAAACATTCATCTTTCTGCTGTCCAAAATGGCAATTCTTTGTACCTCTTATTGGAATAAGTTGCACTGACAGCTCAAAATTGGAGAAGAAAAATGGTCAGAAGGAAGACATAGCAATTCTTTCCCCAGATTATGTGGCACTCAGCACATCTAACAGCCTAGGAGTATTCCATAACTGTTATCCTGGTAGGAAATCTTAGAGGCGATATGGTTAATCTGGTAAGACTATATGGACTGGCTATAGACACACAGACACACAGACACACACACATCACACAACACAACACAAATAAACCTTAACCTTTAGGCTGAATGGGTTTATCTGATTTGTATACTAGACATGTAAGAGATCTTTCTCTCTGGTTCTGAATCTAAAGCTGCTAAGCCTAGAATACTATCAGATTTTGAAACACATTATCACTCTTACAAAAGAGTTATTAGAAAATTAAAAAAACCCACAAAACTCAAATAAGACTCAAGGGACCCGAGTCACCAAGTTGCACAGAACTACAGACACAGCTGAGTCAAATCAAAACCCAAATTAAAATCTTCTGTAGGAAAAAAACCCTTTTCCCCTTGATTGGGGGTTCACTGCCCCACACCTGTCTGATGGTTTGTAGAAAGAGCATTTTCCAGTTTCTCAGCTCAGACAAACCATTTTAACAGTTGGAGTTGTTTAATCACTAAGTCATGCCTGACTCCTTTGCAACCCAGGGACTATAGCCCGCCAGATTCCTCTGTCCATGGGATTTCCCAGGCAAGAATACTGGAGTCAGTTGCCAATTCATGCTCCAGGACATCTTCCCAACCCACAGATTGAACCCATGTCTCCTATATTAGCAAGTGGATTCTTGACCACTGAGCTATCAGGGAAACACTAACAGTTGGAGTTATAGAGACTCAAAGCCACCTTATGTGTTTGCAATGTCATTTTAAAGTCATGAAATAGGTTTATAATTTATCTTAGTTTTTTTTTTTTTTTAAATAAGGTTTTGGCTCAAATTACTGGTATTCCATCAAGATTCTGCCAAATTTGATTTCTTTAAGCCCAGTAAGTCAATGAGTCATCAGAAACTTTAAGCTACTTTAAAACGTTATCTCTTAACGATAGATAGTATACATGGAAAGGAAAACAGAAATTTAGCAACTTTGTCATTTAACTTATTTTAGCTTTACCATCAAATATTAATTAGCACAAATGATCAATTTTAAAAAATGTTGGTAACCATAAAATTTCTGAGTGCCTCAACCAATTGCTGTGATATTTTTTAAAAGAATTCAAAAGGTAGATATCAATTATAGCTAGCTCAATTTAAAAAAAAATTAGAAGATAAGGCTAAAGTAAAATCCCAGACTTTATTTTCAGGAAGGAAAAAGTGCATGCAAGCTGAAACCTCAGCCTTCCAGCCTGAAATCATTACAGCCCTTGAAAAATAGGGTTTATAACAGAGGCATCACCAGACCCTCATTACAGTAGCGCTGGCAGATGCTATATAATACAAACTATTTTGTGCTCTAATCAGGCCTGGTTTCAGAATATTCATCAGGATTTTTGAATTTTGTGTGGGGGGGTTTATTTTGTTGTTGCTGTTCTTGTTAGCGGTAAAGGCCTTTCTTGTCATTCTTCACATCACTGCGTTAACAACACACACAGCTGCCAGAACACTAAACTCATGCTTTTAAACAATTCTTACCAGCTTTCTTCCAGATCTCCTCTGGCACATATCCAGAAGCAGGCCTGTGAAGGAACTCCCGATGTGCATCTATGAGGAGGATAGAAACCGGTGGAGAGGGGAGGAGAGCACCGTAAGCACCGTTATGTCATCACACAGGCAGAGCAAGCAACGCCCACTATCTCGGCTTCTCTACAGAAACACAGTGTCTTAAACACTTCCACTCCAAAACATAGAAACAGGAAAACCGGCCATCAGAGCTCAAGGAAAATACGTCACTGGTGTAAATGCTTATATGCTCAAAACCAAAACAACTCTAAACATTTCATTATGTGTATTAGTCTCTCAGACTCTGCGACCCCATGGACTCTAGCCCGCTAGGCTCCTCTGTCCATGGACTTCTCCAGGCAAGAATACTGGAAACACTATTCCAGGGTTGCCATTCCCTTCTCCAGGGAATTTTCCCGACCCAGGGATCAAACCCAGGTCTTCTGCATTGCAGGCAGATTCTTTACCATCTGAGCCCCCAGCAAAGCCCACATTTTTCATTATACAATATGTTATACAACACTGTTCCCAGCACTCCTTAAGTATGGGAATTTCTATGAACATATTTTATTAAAGAAAGCAAATTTGGCAATTTTCTCTTTTTTAAAAGTCAAATTGAGAGTAGAAAGTCAAATTATATTGGAGTAACATAATTTTCACACAGCTATGATTCTACCACCTTTCAATACATAGTGAGCCTGACTCCATGGCTAACCAGTTCTCAAACTTAATTACTTTAAAAAATCTTGCTGAGCATTAAAAATTCTCACAACAGTTGGATTATATGGATTTGACATGGATGGGAGCAAGAAAGAATCATTAGAATGGATTCACAGAGAGCCAATTGACCAAATTTAACTAGTACA
>SJYC01001103.1:0-19769 GCA_006408675.1 Madoqua kirkii
AGTCTAAAATTATTCCAAATATAAACAATTTTTGAAAGTTTACATTATAATTTCATGACTACTTGATAATTGCATGGACTGGAAATACCCACACATTCTCATGTACACATTCATTTCTATACAGTAAATGACGAAAACTCAAATGTTTTTATTTAAGGAATTTTCATTTGTTAAAGACCTTGATAAATCTGTCTGATGCATATACAACTCCAAAGAAATAAGACCTGGGTAATTAGATTTGTCAAGATTATCTTCCACACTATTTTAAAGAAAGTGAAGTAAAGTTCACACTTAGTCACATGACGCAGTGAAACAGAGATTTACTTAGAAATTTATTTTCAGGAGAAAAAAACTTTGGCTTAAGAATAATTTATTGGATACGAATAGATTTGTAAAGTCTGAAGACAAACAGAGGAAAAAAAATGCCCTTTCCACAGTAGCAAAAAAATGGGGGGGGGTGTATTTTTTTCCACTATTAGAGTTAAGGGAAGAGTAAGAACTTTATAAAAATTATTTTTCTAAATGGCCAGTTTTTATTATAGGCAACAAGATGATGCTAAGTGATCCACATCCTAATTACCAGCACTAGGCAGCACAGGAGAAGAGCTGGGTCTAAAGACCAGAGATGAGGGACCTTGGCTTTGCTCTACGACACTGTGACACTGGGCAGGTTAGCTTCTCCACGTCTCAGTTGCCACAGCGTAAAGTGCCAGGGACACTGCCACATTTGAGACTGCCGCTGTGAGGACTCAAGGAGGTACTTCCTACTGCGTGTTTGGCATGGCACATCCTAAACTCTGATGAGATGTTAGCTGAGACTCTCTTCATTCTCATTATTTAGCAGGATGCCCAGTAAGAATGGATATACAGTCATCCTTTGGCATCCGAAGGGGGACCAAAAGCTGAGGATGTTCAAGTCCCTTATATTAAATGGTATGGTGAATAGCAACACAGAGGTGCCTGTATCTTTTTGAATTGCAGTTTTATCTGGATATATGCCCAAGACTGAAATAGAAACAGACCCACAGACATAGACAACAGACTCCAGGGTGCCAAGGGGGAGGGCTGGTGGAGGAGGGGTAGACTGGGAGCTTGGGGCTAGCAGAGGCAAACAGAATGGATAACCAATAAGGTCTTACAGCCCAGGGAACTACATTCAGTCATCTGTGCTAAACCATAAGGGAAAGAATTTTAAAAAGAGTGTGTGTGTGTGTGTGTGTGTGTGTATCACTCTGACATACTGTAGAAATTAATACAACTTGCAAATCAACTATATTTAGATTAAAAAATGGTATTTGTATATAACCTACACACATCCTTTTCTATGCTTTAAATCATTTCTAGATTACTTATAATTCACAATGCAATACAATGTAAATGTTTTGTTAAAAGTTGCCAGCACATGGCAAATTCAAGTTTTGCCTTTGGCAACTTTCTGGGATTTTTTTTTTTCCTCTGAAAATTTTTGATTTGTGGTTCGCTGAATCCATGGGTATGGAACCTGTGTATATGGAGGGCTGACTGTATATTTATTTCCTTATTTAAAAAGTTAAGGTGAAAGAGCACCTTAAAGTTTGTTATTGTTGTTGTTTTCCTCCAAGCACTGAAACAAAAGGGTGCAAAACTTCAGATAAAACAGAAGCACTGAAGAGGCTTGGATTAAGTAACGTACACCAGTAAATTTTTACTTCCTCAGTACATATCACCTAGGGACAGAAGTTATTTCTGTTGCTAGCAATTTACTGTCTGAACCCTGATGAGAAGTCTTCAAACTTCTTAGATGATACTTTTATGAATTGTATTTAAACCTCACAAATAGCCCCCAAATTTGTTCAAAGATAGTTACTGTACTGGAGTCAACTGTGTACCCCCCTTTCTGTGTGCTAGACAGCTGGTATAGATCGTGAGGATCCACTTACCACATCAGAAATTTGTGCTGTATTTCACCTTCTTGGCTTCATCTCCCTATAATTCTCAATGACACATGTCATATCCACATAGAGTCAAACTCCACCTGACCTAGAATCCTGATAGAAATATCAACGCTAACCAAGCAACAGTTTTCTTAATCCTATCCTATTTTCTAAAAGAAAGTTTTTTTTTTCAAAATAGCTGCAGAATATAAAGGCAAATAATTTATATAATACACAACTATTTACATATGTATACATATTTTACAACATCCCCTCCAATTCTAAGCTGCTGTGTCCAAGCTAAGCACCAGGTGTACTGGCAGGAAGAATGAAGTAATGTCAGTAGAGGTATTCCTCAGAATCTCTTTTAATATACCGATAAATACTACTATAGTAGCTACAGAAACCAAATGACTAATAAAGTTAGTATTTTCTCTTCTGACTAAGTAGCAGCAAGAAGAGAACACATATGCAAAGTTAAATTTGAAAAAAAATAAAACAAATCCTGATGTTGATCAGTATTACAAGAGACAACTTCTCTCCCAAGACTTTCTTTTTTTAGATTTTTGGCAAATCTAGACAAACTTGTACAAGACACTCTAAGGTTCAGATTCTAAAGAAGTTAATTTTTAACCACCAAATATTGACCACCTATAAAACATCAGTTGCTATGAAACGGATGGTTGTTCTAAAATATATCGGTGAAAACAGAAGAGTCTGTACAGGATGGTTTAAAATGTGAAATGCATACATGAGTAACTATTGAAAGATGGAAAAATCATAGAAAATTCCTTCTAAATTAAGTTTGGCTTGCTTTGGGATGCAAATTGCTTGGGGATGAAAGAAGAGGAAGAGGGGAGCCTCTGGAAGATACATCTATGAAATGAGGAAACAAAGTTGAAGGGGAAGTAAGGTGAAAAGACAGAAAAAGCAGTCTAGGATGTATGCATGAGATGGAAGATACACTACATTTAGGACAGATGGATACTAGATAAAGCGAGGCCGCCAGCAATATACATGAAGGGATGAGCGGATAGCCTTTGGAGAACCAGTGTGACCTCCTATGACCCAGGACAGCAATGCGCAAAGCTTAGCAGCATCTATGTTATGGCCATCATCCTGTGGTGGGCAGAATGAAGCAGCAATCATGAAAATATCTATTACAAAAACCATCACAAGAAAGGAAGGTTTAAATGAGTTTATCTTTAGAAATGCTACTTATTTTTTGTTTTAAAGGAGAATAAATTCAGAAATCTCAGTGTTATGTTCAAAACCCCAACCCAACCTGGAAGCCAAGAACTACTTTATGATGTTGATCTTTAACAATAAAAATATGCAATGCCATAGGGGGCAGTCATCTTCTTTCCCCAAAGATGGATATATTTAACTAGTAATCACATATTTTTTAGCCCAATATACTAAATACAGTAGACTTGTTAAAATTTAGTATGCACTTCACGTTAGAAACGCAGACACACTGTTTTGAAATGAATTTCATGACATAATTTAAAAGGAATCAATACAAGTACATAAAATCTAAACTTTTATATGCAGATATACTGTGAATAACTTGTGACTTGTATAATCTGACAGTTCAGAAGTTGAAAAATATATACCTTTGGATGTGAGTAAGCTATTTTTCTACAGTTATGAATTAGGGTCCTAAAAGTACAATAGATTTACTATATTTAAGACAGAATTACTGCTTGGAAATACTTTCAAAATGAAAAAATACCTAAGAATGTACTATAACTTCAGAAACTTGTATGCCAAGCAAAAACTAAATTTATGTGCTTCTCGCTACTCTCTAAACTGAGGTTGCATGTTAGAAATTATTTAGGTCACATCTACTATGTCAGGCACTATCCTATGTTTTATAACTGTTAACTCCTTTAATAACTTGTGACTTGTATAATCTGACAGTTCAGAAGTTGAAAAATATATACCTTTGGATGTGAGTAAGCTATTTTTCTACAGTTATGAATTAGGGTCCTAAAAGTACAATAGATTTACTATATTTAAGACAGAATTACTGCTTGGAAATACTTTCAAAATGAAAAAATACCTAAGAATGTACTATAACTTCAGAAACTTGTATGCCAAGCAAAAACTAAATTTATGTGCTTCTCGCTACTCTCTAAACTGAGGTTGCATGTTAGAAATTATTTAGGTCACATCTACTATGTCAGGCACTATCCTATGTTTTATAACTGTTAACTCCTTTAATACAGAAACACCTATGAAATATGTATTGTTACCATCTCTATTAGATGAAGAAATTGAGACACACAGTTACTTGCCAGAGGTCAGCAAAACTAGTGAGAAGAACCAGGGATTCAGATCCAGACATCTGCTCAGACCCTGTGCCTTTAACTGTCATGCAAGATTCGTGAGCCTTTAGACAGTAATGAGAAACTACAATTCTGTGATAAAACTTGTCAGCCAAAGAAATTTTAAAATATTAATTTCTCTTCCAATCTGCTTTAGGCAGGAGGTAGTATTAATTCAACAAACGTCTGAATTTCTAAACTTTCTGTGAACAATCAAGTTGATTAATCGTTTCCTTTAAAACAAAAATCTTTCTGGCACATATCTTCATGGTTAGAGATAAACCTTTAACAACATGTAATGGTGTTTTCTCCACTTCATATCCTCTCTTCACAATATTCAAACATTTAAAAAAAAACACAGGAAAATGCATTCATACTTCAGAGTTTTAAGCTTCAGTCTCCAATACTGGTCTTAAATCCATCATTGGATAATTCTTTTAACTTTCTCTAATGATACAGAAGACTTGCAAATCACAGAAAGAGGGCAGACAAAGGATAAGCTGTGGAGAGATTCTAGAATACTCCAAAGGCATAAAAAGAAAGCAATTTAAAGGAAATCAAATGTCAGGAGTGAATAGCATACTGCACGAAAAAGGAAATGAGGGCAAAGGAGAGCAGAACCGCAGCGGCCTTGACAAGCGCTCGGAAAGCACCGGAATCGCCACGCGGCGGCTACCCACCCGTCTCTACGTAGAAAGCAATTCTACTTCAGTGATGAAGTCATCCATTTTGACTGCATTAACTTGCTCTTTGGTGAATAATGTATGCAGAACAAATCATACTTTGAAAATAGAGACAACTGCTTAAAAAAAATAGTCTTCTAATTTTCTTAAGACTTGGATATTTGGAATTCTCCCTGGACATCAAATGAGTTATAATACACTGACTTAATACTATAGATATATTTCAAAAGTGAGAATCAGGATGAATTTAACAAACACAAGTCACAGAGGTTACATTCTTCTCTGTACAATCACCAAATACAAGTGCTACAAATGAATGCATGAATAATGGTGCCATTATTTCCAAGGCAGGGACAGGATTATGGCAATATTTTGGACTAAAGGTATCTTCTATAACATTATTCTGAAGGTCTCATTTGAAATCAGACAGCAACCTAAAAACTGAGAGAATCAGGCTAAAAGAAACATAAAAAATTAACATAGGATACGGAGCTCTTCATGTACGTAAAGATATAAGCACATCCGTATCTCTATTTGTACACACACACACACACACACACACACACACACACACACACCCTGCCACACACTTTTCAGAGGCATGAAATAAATTTATCAGCTAATATCTCCACTCCTTTAATTACATACATGAATACATTTGACTCCCAAGCCTAAGAGAAAACCTCAGAAAGCACTTAATGTAAAGGATCTTGTTCCATGATTACAAACTACCTGCCTTATTTAGAGCCACAGCCTAGCACACAAGATAGATGGAACTTAAAGACTTCAGGAATCTATTAGCACAAGACACAGTGAAATAACCGCTGGATGCTAAAACTTGCATGTTGTATGACACTTGACGGGCTCTCTCTGACGCTGTGACAGGTTTCTTGGAAAGGCAATCTAGGGTTCAGTGTCCCTAAAAAACAGGACTGTTTAACAAAGTCTTCACAAAGAAATGAACTACTTGTAGTCTTTGAAAAATACAACCTATAAAAGCTTAAAACCAAGGAAATCTCTTTTACCAAAAATAGGAATTCATTAAGCATCATTAAAAGTAATGTGATTTGTGTATGCTTAAGAAGAAATTTTTAAAACCAAGTTTATTCTTTTGATTATGTAAACCTGCCTTTTCAGAGAATGATGTATGCCTGCATCACTAGAGGGCTTGACAATATATGACTATATGGTAATGGCCCTATGTGCAGTGTGCTGAATAAATAACTCACATAGGTCGAAACACTATCCATTTCCGAAATTTTTCTTTTACAATGGACAGCAGATATTAATCTTGTCACTGCAGGGGACTGAATTGAGTGGCCTGCTGGTGCGACCACTAGCTGTCTCCTTGCCTATCTCTTCCACTAGCTCAAAAATTCCTCAAAGGACAGAATTAAGAAACTTTTTCCTTTATTGCAGTACCTAGCATGATGCCTGGTACATAGGAGTGAATGAGTGAGTGAGTGAAGTCGCTCAGTCGAGTCCGACTCTTTGCGACCCCATGGACTGTAGCCTACCAGGCTTCTCTGTCCATGAGATTCTCCAGGCAAGAATACTGGAGTGGGTTACCATTTCCTTCTCCAGGGGATCTTCCCAACCCAGGGATCGAACCTGGGTCTCCCACATTGGAGGCAGATGCTTTAACCTCTGAGCCACCAGGGAAAAGCCAGGCACAAAAAATAAGCACTGACTTGATGAATTTCTTCAACTGAAGCAGGTAAAATGGATACTTTAAAGTTTTGTTTCAGGTTCTCAATTTTTGTCTAGACTGAATGATTATAAATATCCTCTTTATATGACTAATTTTGGTTCACAATACAGAAGCAAAAAATAAGATGCTTATTCTAGTTTTATTTGGACCAATGTTGATTCAAATTAAACTTAAACCTATTTTCATTGCTTGCCTTAACATAACCTAAGAAATAACACTTTTATTTTTAAAATATACTACAGATGTCTGTTAGGTTAATTAAATAACTTGGAATCCTCCTGTATTTAATACTTATGGCAATAGACATTCATCGTTCAGGGATTAGCAAGAATCCACAAGCCTAAATGCAAAGGAAATTTTATTGACTAAGAATCATTTTAATAAAAAAAAAGATAATGTGATCAACATTCAGATAATATACTTCAAGTTTTAAATTTTTGAGAATCAGCCACGGTTGATAATGAGGCCAAAGTCACGAGCTTAATCTGCACATATGTAATTAGTTTTGTTTTTATAGCAGACTGTACCTTAACCTAAGCTAGGTAACAGGTGTGGGACTAAACACTTAAGAAAATGAGATGAGAAAATAAGGATCAACACAAATCCACCTTAATTAAGTTGACTCAGACTGTATATACAAGTAATGGCCAGCAATGTAAATGACAGTAGCTTATTATTAAATTAGGGAAAAGTCCACAGGTCACTCAAAAATTATTTTAGCTTCAAAGTTTCCTTCCAAATACTTAGAATTACATTCTATTTATAACCCCAGCAATTTTCACCTATCAGTACTAACTATAGCTACATGTTAGCACTAAACTTCTAAAGCATGGCTATATTAATATTCCTGTAAGTTACTAGAATTAATAAAATCATGATTAGGCAGTCATTAAGATCACGGAAGAGCCACATCTTTATCACTAATTTGCCAGTGTCGGTGGGCAAATGACAAAATCCTTAGGTCTCTTCCCGGGTTGGTTTTGAGATAAATCAAATTAAACTTAAACCTATTTTCATTGCTTGCCTTAACATAACCTAAGAAATAACACTTTTATTTTTAAAATATACTACAGATGTCTGTTAGGTTAATTAAATAACTTGGAATCCTCCTGTATTTAATACTTATGGCAATAGACATTCATCGTTCAGGGATTAGCAAGAATCCACAAGCCTAAATGCAAAGGAAATTTTATTGACTAAGAATCATTTTAATAAAAAAAAAGATAATGTGATCAACATTCAGATAATATACTTCAAGTTTTAAATTTTTGAGAATCAGCCACGGTTGATAATGAGGCCAAAGTCACGAGCTTAATCTGCACATATGTAATTAGTTTTGTTTTTATAGCAGACTGTACCTTAACCTAAGCTAGGTAACAGGTGTGGGACTAAACACTTAAGAAAATGAGATGAGAAAATAAGGATCAACACAAATCCACCTTAATTAAGTTGACTCAGACTGTATATACAAGTAATGGCCAGCAATGTAAATGACAGTAGCTTATTATTAAATTAGGGAAAAGTCCACAGGTCACTCAAAAATTATTTTAGCTTCAAAGTTTCCTTCCAAATACTTAGAATTACATTCTATTTATAACCCCAGCAATTTTCACCTATCAGTACTAACTATAGCTACATGTTAGCACTAAACTTCTAAAGCATGGCTATATTAATATTCCTGTAAGTTACTAGAATTAATAAAATCATGATTAGGCAGTCATTAAGATCACGGAAGAGCCACATCTTTATCACTAATTTGCCAGTGTCGGTGGGCAAATGACAAAATCCTTAGGTCTCTTCCCGGGTTGGTTTTGAGATAAAGTGCTCTCAAACCTTGAGGTACAGCACAAATCCCGAGAGAGAGTGCTAGAGACGCCAAGCCCACTCCCAGAGATTTTGTTTCTGTGGGTTGGAGACAGGGTCCACAGAGCTGTATTATGAAGGAGCACACACTTAGTGATGTATGTGAAATTGAAGTTTGATTGTCAGCCCAACATATTAACCTACAAAAGGAGTTTAATTTTTGTGACTGACCCTTTCTATACCAATCTGCCTAATAGACCAGACGTATTTGAGAATATAAAGTATTTATTGTTCTACAATTCTCTGTTGCACCTTTATTTTTGCCGAGACAAATTAAAAATAAAAGCAGTATTAATAGCATAAGATATATCTGTTCAGTATGTCCATCTGAAGAAAAGATACCTAACGCCACTGGGTCTGGGTTGACAGGACTCTGCTGCCTGGAGTGGCTGCTGCTACCGCTGCCGCCCTTTTTTAAGTCCTCAGCGTCGCTGTACCGCCGGATCCAGTAATTCAGCTCCTCCCGGTCTGCTTCCTGACATCGCCTCAGTACTGTGAGAGATCGTCTTGTTTTTTCTACCATGTCCATTATACAGTTTAACAGCTGGGGGGGAGATGGGCAGGGGGAGATAGGAAATGAGGATCAATCGCCACAACTCAAAGACCTTGGTGGGTAGCCAAACAAACTACTTTAGGGCAATGAAGAATGCTACTTTATTCTGAAGGCCTGTAATATTTTCAAAGGTTAGACTGGAAACAGATCCAATAGATGAGTAGGTTCAATAGTAATGAGAATAAAATGTGGGAGGCATGACAGGGAGATCTTAGCTGAAGTTAACTCATACTTCCAAATACTAATCTCATTACTGGATAAACCAAATGACTCTCCCCAAGTAAAACAGTAGCTCATTCATCGATATGGCTCTAGGAATTCCTTTCAATGATCCAAACATTTCTCTCATATAAGTGGTTTTGATACTTTTTTTTAAATAAATTTATTCATTTTAATTGGAGGCTAATTACTTTACAATAATGTAGTGGTTTCGCTATACACTGACATGATTTAGAAATCAAATCCCATATTCTACTTTAAACATTCTCGCGTATTACTTTTCAAGGATGGCGGAAAACACCTTCCGAACCCCCACACTTTTATCATGTCACTTCACTCTGTTGTTTTCAAAACACGTTTTAACCTAAATGATTCCGGACATCTTACATGGTCAAGATGTTTCCATTCCTCTGCCCATTCTCTGTCTGTTAGTCTGTGATCAATCATTTCTTCTTGACGTGTGCCATGCAACCCTACAAATACAAAGAAGGCTGAATCACCTGAAAACATTAAGAACATAATCCATATGTGCAGAGGCACTTAGCAAAGACTATGTGGGCAAACTAAGCAATGTGAAAACATATTCGATTTTTGAATGCAGACACGAATCATACTCAGGTATAGAATTACTTAATAGGTCCCTCACAGAATGATAAAATGTGAGAACTGGAAGAAACTTTACAGGTCATCTGGTCAGAACCACTTCTTTTACACGTGAGGATAGGGAGAGTAAAACGACACCAAGCCTTAAGCCAGGTATCCATATAATATTCCCTAAGTGAAAATATAAATATATCCTGAATCTTAATAAATACAGGAAACCACAAGTAGACATTAAGTTCAAAGTGTGGCTTTCCTGCATTAAAAATGAAGAAGGCAGCATCTGTTTTACATGGATAGGGATATGCTTTTCTAGAACAAGCATGATTGAACTAGTCTACATTTGAGCATAGTAAAAATCAACACAGTCCTGTTAAAAAGATTTTTCACGCTAAAATTGGGCTTCCCTCACGACTCAGCCGATAAAGAATCCGCCTGCAATGCAGGAGACCTGGGTTTGATCCCTGGGCTGGAAAGATGCCCTGGAGAAGGGAACGTCTACCCACTCCAGTATTCTGGCTTGGAGAATTTCATGGACTGTATAGTCCATGGGGTTGTAAAGAGTAGGACACAACGCAGCAACTTTCACTTTCATGTTAAAATTAGGCCATAACATAAAAGCAAAATATACTCACTCAACTTGCCGAAAATTTAAAAATAAAGAAAAAATCAATATATTAGATATCACTTTGGACAGATATCATAAATCCTAGTCAAGAAACTAAAAATCCTAGTTTGTAATCCACAGCATAAATATTAACACTCTTCAGCACTAGTGGAGATGCTACCATGCAAAGGCAGTAAGAAAACACCAAGTGAGAACAGTAATGAACATAAGAAACTACCCAGGATGCTTATCAAAATAGAAAATGTGTCTTGTTAAAGGGACAGTTATGATCAGAGATACCCAGAAACGGGTGGCTCTTCTGGCCAATTCAGGATGTGTGAAACATACATCTTCTACTATAAAGGGGAGTCACTGAGCTATGGCAACATTTACCACTTTATATAATTAAAACTTTGTTTTTGTTGCTGTTTCTTACGTTGTTACTCTGGAGAACAAATTAATTTTGGCATGGGTTAGGTTTCTAGACATATAGGCTCTTTTTATGAGGGAGGTATGGTAGGAATTAAAACAATTTTTAAAAAGTTATGGCATCGCCGACTCAGTGCATGTGAATTTGTGGAAACTCTAAGAGACGGTGAAGGACAGGGAAGCCTGGCGTGCTGCAGTCCACAGGGTCGCAAACAGTTGGACACAACTGAGCGAATGAACAACAAAAGTTCTGAGATACTGCATACCACTTTTTGTGAAATCTGAGTGGTTAGACATTCCGTTTTAGCTAATTCAGTGAAATAAAGATAATAAGTCACATGACTTATCTCAGCCAACCATGAAATAAGATGTAATTTATAGCTGATGGAAGTGGACACATATATGACAGCTTTCTCTGACTAAACACACCATTCCTCTCCAGTTAGACTATACTCTGAAATACAGTTTTAAAGCTAAAATGTCAATGCCATCTATTGGTAAAAAAGTAAAATTGCAAATAAGTTTTAATAATCTGCATAATAGAAAAGACATTGGAAAAGAGTAATATTTAGTTATTTCTCTGTTGTGACAATTTCAAGTTGAAATGTTTGCAGATATGTAATTTTTGTTGATTTATTTGTTGCTTGTGTTTTAGGGGAAAAGGACTGCCTGAAATGAAGCATCATAGAAAACAACTGGAGAGTGATAATGATATAAATGTGTGGTTTTGTGATAGAAGCATCTTACTATATTTGCCTATAAAAGGCCAAGAACTTCAGAGATCTTAAAAGTTTCAAAAATTCAGCAGATTATATAAATAGCGGTGTGAGCTCTAACAGGGTAAGCAACAGGATGTCAGCAATAGGATGTTTTAGGCTAATGGGATAACAGCCAATTATGGAACAGTGCTAAGCAGCATCTCATTTAACAACAGCAGAAAAATCACACATACATTAGAAACATGTTTGAGTTCAAGTACCTGGTGAAAAAATATAGGTCTAATTTTATTTTTTTTTTTGCTGTTTTTGAACTCTTTGTTGTATAGAACCAAAAGAAAAAGAAAAAACCAACTCAAAATTTTCCATTTATTAATTTCTCTATTTTGGATACTTAAAAGATTTATCACTACACAATTTTTATTTATAGCCATAATATCAGAGGGATGTACTAGGGGAAAACAGTTCAAACTCATTAAAACAGTTTCACTTGACACTACTGTTGAGTCTTACCCAATTCCTTACTGAAACTCTAAGCTTATTTATAAACTAATGCTGCCTGTAAAGCTCTTTTACTAAAATATTCAAGCAGGTACATGTCTCTACATATAATAAACATTCATAAATTGTACCAGACCAAGCATATATTTGTGACAATTCTTAAATTTAAATTCATGTATTTTTTACCTGGAGGACAATTGCTTTATAATATTGTGTTGGTTTCTGCCATAGACTAACATGAATCAGCCATAGGTATACATATGCCCCCTCCCTCGCGAGCCTCCCTCCCCCGCCAACGCCATCCCACCCTTCTAAGTTGTCACAGAGCCCTGGATTTGAGCCCCCTGTATCATACAGCAAATCTCCACTGGCCATCTAATTGTACATATGGTAACATATATGTTCCAGTTTTACTCTCTCCATTCGCCGCATCTTCCCTTTCCTCGTGTCCACAAGCCTGTCCTCTGTGTCTGAGTATGACCATTTTTATATTCTCTAAATAACAGCCTGATGTAACACCATAATTTGTTACTCATACATCAAGACTTTACTTTAAAACACACTAAACTCCGCCAGACTTCAGGGATGGTTAAGTAGTTGCATATATTTACAGAGATTAGCACTATTAGTTTTATAAGCTAATATAATTAAAAGGTAAGGAACATGGTCTCATGGGGAAAAAAAAATCACATAAAACCAGTGGGTACAGGTATAATTCATAAAGGGATATTTTATATTACCAGATGAAAACATAATTATTGCACATAAGCATAATTACTTCCTTGCTGATTATAGTGTACTAGAACTAATATTTCATGAAATAGAATTTACTACCTAAGAAAGAGGCCACCTACAAAATAGGGTATCTTGAACTGATCTTACAATGACCTGGTGACTCCACCTCTATCTGAAAATAAGCAATCATGGTTTGAGAGCATTCGTCATCAACAAACGGCAAGGCTTTGTCTGAAAGGAAGTTGTTATCACATTTGATTTCAGGGTCAAAATATCAATCCAGACAGAGAAAAAACATAACCATTTTTGAGAGCTCTTCGAAATGGTACCTTGGAGAATGTCAGATGCATCTGACTATTAAAAAAGCATAAATCATATGCCTAGTCATTTGTCTGACACACTATATAAATGCAGAAATGACTATTGTGGGGAAGCAAGCTGCTATTTTACTATCTCACATCCAGGCCCCCATCACCCCTGCCCTCAACCTGACTCATACTTTCTGTTTTCTGAACATTTGGAGGGCTGGGTTTCCTAAGGCAAAAAGAGACAGAAGTCTAACATAAACCTCTGCTCACCACGCTCCCTCTGCCTGTGGGCTATAAAAACCTCTGTCCTACCCCTCAGGTGGGCAACTGGCCAGGTCCAGAGTCCTGTGACCCCTCAACTCCAGGTCCTGCTTTTCCACTTGGACTCCATCATGTGGTGCTTCCAGTATCTTACCCACCAGACCATCTGGGCCAGGCAAGTTTTTCAGCAACCAGCTAAGAAGAAAAGCAGGCCTGGCATGGACACAGGGGATGGGAAAAGATGAGAAAGACGGCTGAGGGTTGCTCTCCGTTTATCACTAGCTTGACTTGCCAAAAATGCACAGTTAAAGAAGTCCCAGGAACAAGAGCGGTGTTCCGATGCAATCACCCGAAACACTGATTGTGCATCGAAGCTTACCTATTTGTCTTCCTTCTCGTTTTCCATGGCAAGCACCGGTGCTTTAGAAGACCATGTCTCCTAAATGCTTCACTCCAACAGTTTTATGCAAAAAAAGAATGAACACTGGCAAACAGGACACATGTTTACCCAAACTCATTCCTTCTTCGGTATTCTGATCTTTGACCAAATTGTCAACACTAAATTGAATCACTAGCACTTCCATGTTGGAAAAAAAAAGGTACCAAATCAGTCCTCAAAGAACATCTGCTGACTTAAGTCATAGACATAATACCGTATTATATTTTTCAAATACAGACTCTCACAGAGGCTGGGAAAACCAAAATGAACTTTGAGACTATCTGAAAATAAAAGATAACAAAGAAACTGATTTGGTAAAAAAATAGTTGTGGCAGGCCAACTACATATGAAATCTCTCACACTTAAAAAAAAAAATGCACTAAACACTTAATTTGTGTTTGTTAATACAGTTGACCTGTCTGGGGTCAGCAGATACACACCCGTTGGAAATAAATAAACAAACAAATAACCGGCTGTCACAAAGATTGTAAGTAAGAGAAAACACAGCTGTTGAAAGAGATATTAACACCAACGAAGTTTTCTCATAAAGGAGACATTAGATCAGGAAGAAGTACTTTTACCCCATCACAGATTTCAGGCCTGAAGTTTAGCTGAGCAGTAAGGATGCAGGTCTTAGAGCAAGCACACCATCTCCTAAGAATCGAAGAGATCCTTCAGTCTTACCCATAGGTCTGTTTCTGTCCCTGAGGTCCCTGTGGCTGGGGTGTCGATAGGAGTCCCTGTAGTGGTGGGCAATGGCCATATCATCCAAACGGTAATGCTGCGGTGGAGGGGTGGGGTGAGGCAGGCCGTTCGGCTGGTAGGACAAGCCGTTATTTGGGCTGTACCGCTGGCCTGGGCTAATGGTGCACGGCCGCTTGCTAGGATGTTCTGAGTGCAAAGGCTCTCTGTCAAAGCCATTTTCTTTGGTTCTGAGGGAGGAAGAAAAAGAGGTGTTTTGTTTTTTTTTCCTTCTTTTCATAATAGACTCAGAAAGCAGCATAGTTCAGATACTTGGAACCTGTAATATAAACAGAATATTCTTTTTGCTGGCCAGAAATTTTCTGAACTCAGCTGCCTAGACCTGTGAGGATTCACTGAAACTCAGGCGGAGGCCTCAACGATCACACAGCTGCACAAAGGAGAAAAAGTTCCACTTTTCATCAAAACCATAAACATCTTTCAGTTGAGGCATGTATGGTTTGGTCACAAATAAGAGGAAGCCTGCTGTCTCCTCCGCAGATAACATCTTCATTCAAAAGTGAACACTTGATTTCTAACAAATTACCTTCGGATCAACTGTATCTGGCAATTCATCAGGGTCCAACAGCATCACTCTTTAGTTCTTTGGGTACATCTATTGCGCTGATCCAACCTGGCATCTGACTCCTATGAGCTGTGTTGTTCAATATAGTACCCACACGTGGCTGCTTAAATTACAAGTGAATTAACACTAAATAAAGTTTAAAATCAGTTCTCGGGTATCAACAGCCACACTGCACATGTTTAGTTGCTGCCTACAGCTAGGGACTATTGTATCATACAACACAGATACAGATCATTTCCATGGTCTCAGAAAATTCTATTCAAAAGCACTGATCAAACTGAATTAACACAAACGAAACAATGTCATGTCTCAGACTGACATTTCCTTGGGCCACCAAGATAATCAGCAGTCATACAGAGCTAAAGTTGAGGAAACACACGTGCAGACGCGGCAGGGGCCTGTCTGAGGCCATCAGATCTTAGACCAGGGCAGGCACAACCTGTCTGCCTTTCATCATGTGATACACAAAACTCTGGACATGTCTTTCAGAAGGAACACAGTCTGTAAATGAGACCTGATAACTGCTCTTACATTCTCAAACAGAAAGTAGGGTCAAAGAAATATTTTTTGGATGAATGTGTCTGTAGGAGATTAACTCAATATATTCAGTAAGATAGGAACATGTCACATGCATTTGACTGGAGGCACAGCTCCCAGACTAATTTTTACCTAGCAGCTGGCTCTCCTCACAAGATCATCAGTCTATTCTTAACCAGTGCCAGCATCTATTTTTCATGGGAAATGTCCCCCCAAGAGTTTGACCAAGTCACAGAAGCAGCAGATTTCTACAAGCTTTTTTTTAACCATTGGACTGCCAGGGAATTTCCATCTTCATCTCTTTTTGATTGTAGGTGGTAGGTGTAGTCTGATTGTAGGTGTAGTCTTTAGACTTAAAGACTTTAAGAGACTTCCCACTTTCCTAGTGCCCTGGGATAGCCTTTGATTAAACTGGAGGGATCTGGGTGGAAACTGACTGGACAACAGAGATCATTAGGGGCAAGAGGCATCTACGATGAATCGTCCTTTATGCCCCTTTAGGGTAGAGCCCCAGTGACAATTTAGACACACCAGATTAAGAATGGCAAAGGAGTTACAGGTAGAAGGAGCAGGCACATTAAGAACTGGGGGGAACTGCAGACTTCAGTGGGGAATGAATACACGCCCAACCGTGCTGGAGAAAGATGTTCTGCAACCAGGAGACTGTCCAGCGTTGGAAATGCCAGCAGGGCACGGGTCTCACAGGAGTATCAAACAGAAGTCTCAGTGCTGCTCCTGTCAAAGGGTCGACCCTCAAATATCCTGACTCCATCCATACTGATCACTGACCAGACTAAAGGGTCTCAAGCATTATCTAAACGTATTGCTTAGAATAATTTTTAAAAGTGAACAGAAGCATTCTAGATTTATCTTCTAAGAGGATAACTATGTGCTTCTCATCTGTATTTCCACATCCTATACATTTCTGAATAATGTATTTCAACAGTCAACGCATAAATATTTCTAGCATAAATCAGAAAATAGTGAAGACTATTAGTAGCTATGAACATAATGTCAACACAGCACCTACCTTACTGGCAGTGTGGTGTAGTGGAAAGAGCACTGGACTGGGAATCAAGAGACCTGAGATTTAGTCCTGGCTCTTCCACGACTAGCTGTGTGACCTTGGGCAAGCCACTTAACCTCTCTGGACCTCAGTTTGCTCATCTGTAAAATGAAAGGGTTGGACTAGATCAGTGGTTTTCAAACTGTGTCACCTGAAATGCTTAGGGATTCTGCTGGCAATAAAGAGCTTTTACCCCAACAATCAAGATTTAAAGGACCAGAGGAACCCACTTATCATTTTAATCTATTTTAACAGTTTCATTTTTTAAGGAAAAAGTCAGCTGCTGAAATCAAGTTTGAAAACCACTGGACTAGGATGATTTCTGAGGTCCTATCTAATTTGAAAACTCTGCAATTCAATTATTCTATATTTATTTCTAAATGCCACTTGCACAGCACAGGAAATATAGCCAATATTGTATAATAACTATGTAAGTGGAGTATAGCCTTTAAAAATTATAAATCGCTATGTTATATACCTGAAACTTTATAAGTTTTCACATCAAACTATACCTCTATCTCGGAGAAGGCAATGGCAACCCACACCAGTACTCTTGCCTGGAAAACCCCATGAATGGAGGAGCCTGTAGGCTGCACAGGAGTCGGACACGACTGAGCGACTTTACTTTCACTTTTCGCTTTCATACATTGGAGAAGAAAATGGGAACCCACTCCAGTGTTCTTGCCTGGTGAATCCCAGGGACTAGGGAGCCTGGTGGGCTGCCGTCTATGGGGGTCACACAGAGTTGGACATGACTGAAGTGATATGACTTAGCAATACCTCTATTTAAATAAATGAATAATTTTTTAGAATGTCATGGTTATGTAGATCAAAACACACAAAGGTGATGGTGTACTAGCCAAATTATGGCTAAGTCAACCATTGGACCAACAGAGAACTTCTTTGTGCTTTGCTTTGAACAGTATATTCTCTATAGCTGATTTTTTATGCAGAAATAGAAAATATCCTCTAAATATCTTTTAGCAGCCTAAATATATAAACATAAAATCATTTCTAAATACCCAATTGTGTCAAAACCAATTCAGCTCACTGGTTTTGTGTCTCCTTGTTCAAAGATAATAAAAACATACATCACTGGAAGAAGGTGTACTAGTTTCAAAGTAGCAGGATGTGCTACTGGACTTTGCCGGCAGGTCAGCCTTCTGATCAGTGCTATCACTTCAGTGAGCCCGCCCTGAAGCTTTCTTCCCTCCCAGAACAAGGACAGGAAGGTCCCCAGCAGCAGAGCCGGCTCCTGGGTCTGGCCCGTCATTTCTGTCACACCCCTGCAGGGACAGTCGCTGTTCTGGGTCTCATAACTCTTGTAACAATTCAAACAATGAAGCTCATCGCTTCACAAAGGGAGGGTAATATCTTAGCAGAAAAGCATTCAAACATTAAAACAGCCCATAGAAACCGAGGTATGAAAAGCCTCCAATCACTCATGGCTACTTGTAAAGCCAACCCTACTTAAAAGACGTTATGTCCACATAAGCTAACCAAAACAACTTAATTGCTATTTGTTTGTCTGCTTCTTAGAAATGCTTACAACTATGGAGATCGGTCCTGGGTGTTCTTTGTAAGGAATGATGCTGAAGCTGAAACTCTAGTACTTTGGCCACCTCATGCGAAGAGTTGACTCACTGGAAAAGACTCTGATGCTGGGAGGGATTGGGGGCAGGAGGAGAAGGGGACGACCGAGGATGAGATGGCTGGATGGCATCACTGACTCGATGGACGGGAGTCTCAGTGAACTCCGGGAGTTGGTGATGGACAGGGAGGCCTGGCGTGCTGCGGTTCATGGGGTCGCAAAGAGTCGGACACGACTGAGTGACTGAACTGACTGAATTGAACTGAACCAACATGTCATTGCTTGGGGGCAAATTCTAAATTTGCATGTTTATTTGTTACCTTCTCAAAATGTGTTAGGCAAAACTAACAAATATCCATTGTCTCATACCAACAAACTCTAAAAATGATTCAAACTCTAGTAGGAAGTCTGTCACATCTAATGGGTTTTTTTGGTTTGCTTTTTATTTTTTATCTCCTTTTCAGAAGAAAGTTTTCTGAATATAACCTACTTCAACATTTAGATCCCAATCACTTTTCTCTCAGGGTCTGTGGTTGTCAGAGGACTCTCCAGGACTCAGCTGTGTGACCTTGAGATAACTTGGTAAAGTTAATTTTCTGGCTTGAGTTTCTTGCCCAGTAAAATGAAACTAATAGGAAATAAAACATGTTTTAAAACAAACAAACAAACAAACAAAAAACACTTAAGAGACAACTTAATTGACACCTTACCCCACTTTCTCAGCCCCTCAACAAAGAGGCTGTAAACTGATTTATTTGAGAAAGAAAAGCTTTTTAAAAAACTTTCCTCTATATAAAATACTTTAAATGTCATAATTGGCTAGTATGCACTGATAATCCCTTAGTAACATGGAAATGAGGACGAATGAAGAAAAAATATTATTAAGATCATGGCAATAATCAGAATAAGAGGACCAAGCAATCTCCTGCATGATAGGAACACAGAAGTTTTTTTCTGAGATTAAAATGTTTTTTAAATGGGGAAAATAGCACTATAAAGATTCTTCTAGGGAAAGGCAAATTGGTACAGCGTAATAAAGCTAAGAATGGCAAGGAAGAAACTTAAAAAGTCAGTCCTGTTACAAATAAACACCAACCTTAGGTACTGATTTCTCCCTTTGACCACAGGTATTTCAAACGGCACATGTCTAAACCAACCTTGTCTTTCTCTGATTCTTCCAACATCAGTCAATTATGCCACCTTCTAGTTAGCCACCAAAATAGAAACTAGAGGCCACTCTGTAACTCTGTAGAGTTATATTCCCTAACCTTCTGCTCCAAATCAAGTCCTGCTGCTACTCCCTTCTGTGTCACAGGTCCTTCTGCCCCACCTAAGACACTTTATCTTAGCCCTATCACACCACTGCCTCTGCAGGCATCT
>SJYC01001105.1:0-10940 GCA_006408675.1 Madoqua kirkii
GAGTACATCATGAGAAATTCTAGACTGGAAGATACACAAGCCAGAAACAAGATTACCAGAAGAAATATCAATAACCTCAGATATGCAGATGACACCACACTTGTGGCAGAAAGTGAAGAGGAACTGAAAAGCCTCTTGATGAAAGTGAAAGAGGAGAGTGAACATTCAGAAAATGAAGATCATGGCATCCGCCACTTCATGGGAAATAGATAGGGAAACAGTGGAAACAGTGTCAGCCTTATTTATTTAGGTTCCAAAATTACTGCAGATGGTGACTGCAGCCATGAAATTAAAAGATGCTTAGTTCTTGAAAGAAAAGTTATGACCAAACTAGACACTGTATTCAAAAGCAGAGACATTACTTTGCCAACTAAGGTCTGTCTAGTCAAGTCTATGATTTTTCCAGTAGTCATGTATGAATATGAGAGTTGGACTGTGAAGAAGGCCGAGTGCAGAAGAATTGATGCTTTGGAACTGTGGTGTTGGAGAAGACTCTTGAGAGTCTTTGGGACTGCAAAGAGATCCAACCAGTCCATTCAGAAGGAGATCAACCCTGGGGTTTCTTTGGAAAGGATGATACTAAAGCAGAAACTCCAGTACTTTGGTCACCTCATGTGAAGAGTGGACTAACTGGAAAAGTCTTTGATACTGGGAGGGATTGGGGGCAGGAGAAGAAGGGGACAACAGAGGATGAGATGGCTGAATGACATCACTGACTCAATATATGTGAGTCTGAGTGAACTCCAGCAGTTGGTGATGGACAGCGAGCCTGGCATGCTGTGATTCATGGGGTCACAAAGAGTCTCTGAACGACTGAACTGAGCTGAACTAATGCAGAGTAAGTGAAGAATCAATCACTTGAAGTATGTTTCATGACTGTAACACTACATGTTCACACTGCAGCTGGTCTGTGTTTTATCTTGTATATTTAAAGAAGCACATAGAGCATCTCACAACATTGAAACTCTGTCATGATAAATCATTGTGTCCGATGACCTGTGGTAGTTGGAAAATCAATGAAAGTATGTAATAGCACTGAATCAATTTATGGTGATAAACGAATAATGTGCTCAACCTTTGGTTGACAAAGGATCTTTTGAAACATATCCAGAATTAACACACTGGGTTGTGATAAATTATTGCTTTTGTATTTTTTTGCAGAGAATGAAGAAGCAATTGAGCAAGAGACTGCATTGAAATACTGGATGGTGATAAATTGTGGGGTGTGTTTGATACATGCTGAATGAAGAGAAACTGAAACATGGCACAGAGTAAAACATGGGACCATGGTAAACTTCTGAATGCATTTTATCTAGAATGGATTAAAGAAAGACTTGAAACTCATCACAGAACCAAAACAGTAATTGTGATAAGCTACCTACCATATTTTATTTGGAGAGGATAAAGAAGTACATGAGGCATGCCATAGTACTGGGACATTGGATAGTGGTAAATGACAAGGATTGATTAAATGAGACAAAGGAACACTTCAAGCCTGTAATAGCACAGCATCAGTGAATGATGGTAATTTACAGAGTGTGTTTTACCTGGAGGGAAAGGAGGGGGCTCAAAACATGTCACAATACTGAAAAAATGGATAAGCTATCACATTAATTTCTTCTGGAATGGATTAAAAAACACTTGAAGCATATCTGAACTTAAACACTGGATGAGGATACAATATTGTGTGTTTAATGCCAGTAAAAAAATAGAGGGAACAATCAAATAGGAAAGACTAGAAATCTTGCCAAGAAACTTAGAGACTCCAAGGAAATATTTTATGCAAACATGGACACAATCAAGAACAAAAGTGACATGAACCCCGCAGCAGAAGAAAATGTGTTGAATTGTTCACGAGTATAAGAGGAGACCTGTACCAAAGAAAGATCTTAATCACCTGCTGCTGCTGCTGCTGCTGCTACTACTAAGTCACTTCAGTCATGTCTAGCTCTTCCCAAACCCATAGACTACACCCTACCAGGCTCCTCCATCCGTGGACTTTCCAGGCAAGAGTGCTGGAGTGGAGTGCCATCGCCTTCTCCACTTAATCACCTAGATAACCATAATGGTGTGATCACTCACATAGAGCAGACAACCTGGGGTGTGAAGTCAAGTGGATCTTAGGAAGAATTACCACAAACAATGCTAGTCGAGGTGATAGAATTGAAGCTCAGCTATTTCAAATTTTAATAGATAATGCTGTTAAAATGCTGCACTCAATGTGCCCGGAAATTTGGAAAAAATCATCAGTGACCACAGGACAGGAAAAAGTTAGTTTCACTCTGATCCCAAAGAGGGGCATTGTGAAGGAATGCTCAAAATACTGCAGGGTCTTTCTCATTTCATATGCTGGCAAGGTAATGTTCAAAATACCTCCATCTGGATTTCAACAGTATGTGAACTGAGAACTTTCAAATGTACAAATTGGATTAGGAAAGGCAGAGGAACCAGAGATCAAATTGCCAACATTCATTGGATCATAGAAAAAGTAAGGAACTCCAGAAAATGATCTACTTCTGTGTTATCCACTATGCTAAAGCCTTTGAATGTGTGGGTCACAGAAACTGGGGAAACTACTTAGAGAGATGGGTATACTAGACCACTTTACTGGACCCTGGTAAACCTGTGTGCAGGTCAAGAAGTAACAGAATCAGGCAGGAACAATGGACTTGTTCAGAATTGGCAAGCGTATGCTGTCTCATTGTCACCTCATTTATTTAATTTACTTGCAGAGTACAGCATGCAAAATGTCAGACTGGATGAAGAACAAACTGGAATCAAAATTGCTGGGAAAAATATCAATAAACTCAGACTTGCAGATGACAGAAAGCAGATGAGGAATTTGAGCTCTTTGTTGAGATAAAAGTGGAGATTAAAAAAGTTGACTTAAACCTTGACATTCAATAAATTAAGATCATGTCATCCAGGCCCATCTCTTGATAGCAAATAAATCAGGACACAACAGAAACTGTGACAGATTTTTATTTTCATGAGTTCCGAAATCATGCAACCGTGAAGTTAAAAGACACTTGCTTCTTGGAGGAAAAGCTGTATGACAAACCTAGAGAGCATATGAAACCAGAGACATCCCTTTGCTCGCAAAAGTCAAGGTATGATTTTTCCCAGTAGTTATGTATGGATGTGAGATCTGAACCATAAAGAATGTATAATGCCAAATAACTGGTATTTTAGAATTGAAGTGCTGGAGAAGACTCTTGAGTCCCTTGAACTACAAAGAGATCAAACCAGTCAGTGTCAATGAAATCAACACTACTCATTGGAAGGACTGATGCTTAAATTGCAATACTTTGGCCACCTAATGCAAAGAGCCAAATCATTAGAAAAGGCCCTAATGCTGGGTAAGATTGTTAGCAGGTGGGAGTGGGTGTGACAGAGAATAAAATGGTTTACTGCTGGCAAAACTGTCTCGATGGGCATGAATTTGAGAAAATTCCAGAAGATAGTGTAGGGCAGGGAAATCTGGTGTGCTTCAGTTCATGGGGTTTCGAAAAGCTGAACATGACTGTGTGACTGAAAAACATCAATCGGGGTAAATAAAGAAGCACCTCTTATGCCACAAGTTATAGCCCTGAAACCTTGGCTAATGATAAAATGCTGGGAACGTTTGACTAATGTGGATTATTAAGCACTTGCAGCATATCACTGTACTGAATATTGAATGATGATATACTAATGAGTATGTTTTACAGGAGAGGATGAAGCACATGAAGAATTTAACTGCACTAGAAACACTGAAGGGCCCATCCAAGGAGTGATGGGTTAGAATTGACAAAGAAATATATGCAGTGATTCACAGTACTGAAATATAGATTTTGATAAACTATTGAGTATTTGACACCAGGTGGTCAAAGAAGCATTTGAAGCATGTCGCATGTTAAGGCACTGAGCACTGCATGGTAATACACAATAGAGGATGTTTTCCCAGAGGGTGGATGAATAGGCTCTTGAGTCACGTCACAGCACTGAAACGCTGACTTTGATAAACTACTTAATGTATTTTTCCAGTCTGGATGATAAAGCAATTTGTGTCATAGCTTAGAAGGACTGGATGGTGATAAACTACTGATGTGTTTGATAAAGATGTACTTGAACTTGTGACAGCAGTGAAAAGCAGGAAGTGATAAGCTGCTGAGTTTATTTTAGCTGGAGTGAACAAAAATGTGGCTGAACCTCCTCTCTGAAGTGTGGATAATGTTAAGCTACTTAGTATGTTTGACCTGGGGTGGATGAAGAAACACTGAAAGCATGTCACAGCAGTGAAAACTGGATGAAGATATACAACTGAATGTGTTTGACTCAGGGTGTGTGAAGAATAACTAGAGGTTTCACTGCCCTGAAAGAGTAGGTGATGATAATTGATTGGATGTGTTCAATGAGTAATCAATGTAGACGCACATGAATGACACTGCATGGTGATAAACAGCTGGTTGCATTTTTCCAGAATGAATGAAGAAGTTCTTGAAGCATGTCAAATCTTTGAAAGCCTGGTTGGTGATATATTCCCACGAAACAATGTGTCTTTATGATATAAGGCATAAAAGCAAGTACCTAAAGCATGTCACGGGGCTTTTCCTGGTGGTCCAGCAGTTAAACATCCACGTTTTAGTGTAGGGGATGAAGGTTCAGTCCTTGATTGGGAAACTAACATTCCATAAACCTGCACAGCTGCAAATACTGAAGTTCTCACACTCCAGAAACTACATGGCATGGTTAGAGTTGGTTTGTCTCAAGGACTATCTTATGTGACACAACTAAACCAACACAGCCAATTAAATAAATTAAGAAGAATAATGTCACAGGTGAAACATTGATGACAAACTGCTGAGTGTGCTTTACCTGGAGAAAATGAAGAAATGCTTGAATCATGTCTCTGTACTGAAACACGGGATGGTGATAAGCCACGGGGTATGTTTGACATTGGGTGCATGGAGAAGTCTTGTGGGATATTCCCCAGTTGAATCATTGGATGATGATAATCTACTGAGTGTGTTAGACCTGGAGTGGACAGAAGCATGTCACAGAACTGAAACACTAAGGGTGGTAAACTATTAAGTGTGTTTAACCAGGGGAGGATGAAGAAACACAACCTGTCGCCTGTCACAGCACTAAATACTAGATATGTTTGTCCTGGAGTGGGTTGAATAAGCACTTGAAACAGATTGCAGGACTGAAATAAACACTGGATGGTGTTAAATGACACAGAGTGATGAAATATTACTCTATGCGTAGAAACTAGAACACTATCTAACACCATGTTCAAAGAAGAAGGTGACACAGAGTGATGACCAGAGCAATAGAAGCATGCCATGACAGTGAAAGACTAGATGATGATAAAGAGTATTATCAGTGGCAAGATGCCTGCTCCAGAGTTCAGGTTCAAGATGCAGCATGTTTGCACTAGAACACAGGCATAGTAAATTTGTGATGCCTCCTCTAAAGTGCAAATTCAGCAGTTACCATGTGCTACTCTGGATCATGAGGTCAAAGGGGGTAAAATGAGGGCTCCAGGCTGTAAGCTCAGACATGCATGATGTGCACTAGAATGTGGGCTTATTGGTGGCTGATGCATGCATTAGATTGTAAGTTCAGAAGCTATGACATGGGTATTCTATAGCACCCATGTTATAAAACCTCAAACTGATCATCTATTTTTTACATAAGGCACCATACATATTTAAATGCTATTTTCTCAAATCATCCCGCCTTCACCTTCTCCCACTGAGTCCAACAGTCTGTTCTTTAGGTTTTTGTGTTTTCTCCTGGACTGCATATAGGCCATCTTTTTAGATTCCACATGAGTTAATATACAGCTTTGTCTTTCTCTTTCTTAGTTACTTCACTCTGTTTAATAGGTTTAACATGCTTCCAACTCATTAGAACTGGCTCAAATCCATGACTTTTTATAACTGAGTAATATTTCATGTGTATGTGTAGCAAAACTTCCTTAATCATTTTTCTGCTGATGGACCTCTTGGTCATTTCCACAGCCTAGTATTGTAAACAGTGCTTCAATAAATATTGGAGTACTGTGTTTCTTTAAATTCTAGTTTCCTTGAGGTTCATGTCCAAGAGTGGGATGGCTAGGTCATATGGCATTTCTATTTCCAATTCTATAAGGGGTCTCCACAAAGTTCTCTATAATGTTTGCACCAGTCTGCATTCCCATCAACAGTGTGAAAAGGTTCCCTTTTCTCCACACCCTCTCCAACAGTTATATTGTAGACATTTTCATAATGGACAATCTGACCAGTGTGATATGATACCTCAATGTGGTATTAATTTGCATTTATCTTATAGTGATTGATGCCAAGCAACAGTTCTATATCTCTTAGTAATCAGTATATTTTCTTCAGAGAAGGCTTTTGCCTGTGTTTTGATTCGTGGTTTATTTTTCTGTGTAGTATTTGTCTTTGAGCCTTGAGAAGAATGAGCAGCTTGCATATTTGGAGATTAATTTTTTGTTGTTAGTTTTTCAGTTGCTATTATTTTTTCCCCAATTCTCAAGGGTACATATTTATCTTAATTATTATTTTCTTCATTGTACAAAAGCTAAACAGCTTAATTAGGTTCCTTTCTTTTGAATTTATTTTTATTTCATTTACTCTAGGCAATTGGTCGTAGAGGATCTTACTGTGACTTGTTTTGGGGTGGTTATATCTATGTCTTACTCTAAGAGTTTTATATTTTCCAGAGTTAAATTTACATCTGCAATCCATTTTGAGTTTATTTTTGAACATGGTGTTAGATAGTGTTCTAGTTTCTATACATAGCTGTCCAGTTTTCTCAATAACAGTTTTTGAAGAAAATGTATTTTTCTGTTGCATATTTTTGCCTCCATTGTCAACGATCATGTGTGCATAAATTTATCTTTGGATTTATAATTTGTTCCATTGGTCTCTATTTCTATGTTTTTGCAAGTTTCCTACTGTCTTGATATCTTTGTAGTGTAGTCTGAAATCAGAAAATTTGACTCCTCTAGTTTCAATCTTCTTTCTCAAAATTGCTTTGGCTCATCTAGGTCTTATATGTTTATATGCAAATCGTAAAATAATTTTTCTAGTTTTATGGAAAATATTGTTGATAGTTTGAGAGGTATTGCAATGACTCTATTGATTGTTTTGGGTGGTATATTCAGTTAACTATATTAATTCATCTACTGAGAGAACATGATGTGTTTCTCCACCTGTATGTGTTTTTGTGTTTTGATTTCTTTCCTCAGTGCTTTTTAAAAAATCTCTCTGGGAAAGTGAAAGTTGCTAGTCATGTATGACTCTTTGCATCCCATGGAGTATACAGTGTTTGGAATTTGGAATTCTCCAGGCCAGAATACTGGGATGGGTAGCCTTTCCCTTCTCCAGAGGGATTTGGTCATTTCCACATCCTAGGTATTGTAAACAGTGATTCAATAAATATTGGAGTACAGTGTTTGTTTAAATTCTAGTTTCTTTGAGGGTCATGCCCAAGATAAAATACTGTTCTCACACATTGCAGGAGGATTATTCACAACCAAGGGATAAAATACAGGTCTTACACATTGCAGGAGCATTCTTCACAACACAAGGATAAAACACAGGTTTCACACATTGTAGAAGGATTCTTCACAAGCCAGTCTGCAAGGGAGCCCAAGAATACTATAGTGGGTAATTTATCTTTTCTTCAGCGGGTCTTCCTGACCCAGAAATCGAACAGGAGTCTCCTGGATTGCAGGCAGCTTCTGTACCAATTGAGCTATCAGGGGAGCTCTTTGTGTGTGTGTGTGTGTGTGTGTGTGTGTGTGTGTGTGTGTTTAATGCTAATATATTTCTAGTTATTTTATCACTTTCATTGCCATGGTGAACAGGATTGTTCCCTAATTTCTTTTTCTGAATTTTCATTGTTAGTTTATAGGAGTAAAAGAATTTCTGTGTATTAATTTTATAACCTGCACATTTACTCTATTCACTGATTAACTCCTGTAATTTTCTGGTGGCATCTCTGGGGTTTTCTGTTTAAAGGATAGTATCATGGGCAAATAGAAACTTTTACCTCTTCTTTTCCAATGAGGATTCTTTTAATATCTTTTTCTTCTATCTTTTTCTTCTTTAAAAGCTGTGGCTAAAATTCCCAGAACTATTAATGATGAGTGTGGGCACCCTTTTGTTAATGCTGATTTTAAAGAAAATGTTTTACGTTTTTCATTATTGACAATAATGTTTGCTGTGGTTTTGTCATATTTGACTTTTATTATGTTGAGGTATGTTCCATCTATGACTATTTTGGCAGAGTTTTTTTTTTTTTTTTTTTCATAAAAAATTCCAAATTTTTTTGAATTCAAATTTCAACTTTGGGCTGTTTAGCCTCCACATTATTTGTGTTTCTTCTAGATTTTTTTTTCTTATAGTTGATATCTGATCAAACAACTTTGTGATCAGAAAGTATGCTTGAAAAGATTACAATTTCTTAAAGTTTACCAAGGTTAGATGTGGCCTTGAATGTGTTCTGTCCTCAGATAATGTTCCATTTGCACATGAGAAAAAGGAGAAAAAGGTGAAATCTGTTCTTTTGGGGTGGGATGCCCTGCAGATATCAGTTAGGTTAAAATGGTTTAATGTATCTTCTAAAACTTGAGTTTTCCTGATATTATTTCTATCTGGATAATATGCTCATGTTATGAGTGGGGTATTAAAATCATCCAGTACTATTGGTTAGTGTTTATTTCTGCTCTAATAGTTGCCTTTGCCTTTTGTATTGAGGTGCTCCTACATTGGGTGCATATAGCTTCTTCCTGGATTGATACCTTGATTGTTATGTAATGCAACATTCGTTTTCTCCTATAGTGGTCTTTAATGAAAGTCAATTTATCTGATATGAGCTTTGCTCATCTCTCTTTATTTTTCTCTTCATTTTCACAAAATAGCTTTTTCCTGGCCATCGCTTTCAGTCTGTCTGTGTCCCTAATTATGAGGTATCTTTCTTGCAGACAGTGTATTCTTGTATGCATTCAGCCAGTCTTTTCACTGGAGCATTTAGCCCATTCCTAGTTGTTGATAAGTATGTTCTTCTTGCCATTTACTATATATTTTGTGGCTTTGCTTTTATAAGCTTTTCTGTTTCCTATCTAGAGAAAATACTTCAGCATTTCCTGAAGTGCTGATTTGGTGGTTCTGTATTCTAATTGCTTTTGTTTGTCTGTAAAACATATTTTCTCTCTCTCCCTCTCTCTCTTGAATTAGAATACTATCTTTGTTGGATAGAGTAATCCTGGCTTTAGGTTTTTGTCTTTCATCACTTTAAGTTTATCCTACCACTCCTTCTAAACTGAAGTGTTTCTATTGTAAGATCAGCTGTTATCCTTATGGAGATTCCCTTCTATGTCATTTGTTGTTATTCCTTTGTTGCCTTTAATATTTGTTCATTGTGTATATTTATTTATTTATTTTCATATTCATTAATGTGTGTTTTGACATATTTTGTCTTGGATTTGTTCCTATCAGACACAGTGGAATTTTTCATCTTAGGTGTCTATTCCCTTTCCCATTTCAGGAAAAATTTTAACTATCTCCTCCTCAAATAATTTCTCATGCCTTTTTCTTTTGTCTTCTTTCTCCAGGAAACCTGTGATTTAAATATGCGGACATTTAACATTGTCCCAGAGATCTCTGAGGTTGTCTTCATTTTTTGTTCCCCTGTTCTGCTTCATTTATTCCCAACATTCTATTTTCCAGCTCACTTAGTCTTTCTTCTTCCTCAATTACTCTACTGTTTCTGTTGTCCAGAGTGAATTCTATCTCAGTTTTATTTCATTTTTCCATACTGATTGACTAAGCATTATTTCTACTAGGTCGATTTAATACACCCCTTTCACTTTCTCTATCCATGTCTAAAGTCTATTTATTTGTAGATCCATTTGTTTTCCAAACTTTGACTATTATTGTGCTGAATTGCTTTTCCTATAGACTTCCTGCCTCCTCCTCATTCATTGGTTTGCTGATTTTTATTGTGCTCCTTCACCCATTGGATATGTCTCTGCCTTTTCATGTTGTTCAGATGGCTGTCTTTGGGGTCAGTTTTCTGCAATCTAGATAGTCATTATTGCTATTAATCGGGTAGTCTCCTCCCAATGAATGTGGTGGACCAGTGGATTGTGAAGGTTTTCTAGTTGAGGGAACTTCTTTTAGTTGTTGTTATAGAAGATGGCTGTGAATCTCCTTTTCTCTGAGAGGCAATGCAGTGACCATTAGAGTATTTGAGGGCTCTATAATGGTTTTGATTCCAGTTGAGCTATTTCAAATCCTCAAAGATAATACTGTGAAAGTGATGCACTCAATATGCCAGAAAGTTTGAAAATCTCAGTAGTGACTCAGAGCAATCTAGATAGTCATTATTGCTATTAATCGGGTAGTCTCCTCCCAATGAATGTGGTGGACCAGTGGATTGTGAAGGTTTTCTAGTTGAGGGAACTTCTTTTAGTTGTTGTTATAGAAGATGGCTGTGAATCTCCTTTTCTCTGAGAGGCAATGCAGTGACCATTAGAGTATTTGAGGGCTCTATAATGGTTTTGATTCCAGTTGAGCTATTTCAAATCCTCAAAGATAATACTGTGAAAGTGATGCACTCAATATGCCAGAAAGTTTGAAAATCTCAGTAGTGACTCAGCAGGAAATGGTCAGTTTTCACGCCAATCTCAACAAAAGGCAATGCCAAAGAATGCTCACACTGTCATGCGATTGTACTCCTTTCTCATGCAAGCAGAGTAATGCTCAAAAATCTCCAAGCCAGGTTTCAGCAATAGGTGAACCGTAAACTTCCAGATGTTCAAGCTTGTTTTAGAAAATAAAGAGGAACCAGAGATCAAATTCCCAACATCTGGTGGATCTTTGGAAAAACAAGCAAGTTCCAGAAAAAAAATCTACTTCTGCTATCAGTTAAGTTCAGTTCAG
>SJYC01001106.1:0-23686 GCA_006408675.1 Madoqua kirkii
TGCGACCCCATGGACTGTAGCCTACCAGGCTCCTCCCTCCATGGGATTCTCCAGGCAAGAGTACTGGAGTGGGTTGCCATTTCCTTCTCCAGGGTATCTTCCTCACCCAGGGATCGATCCGGGTCTCCTGCATTCCAGGCATACGCTTTAATCTTTGAGCCACTACTGTCACAAAGCCAATTTTAACAGGTACCTTTAACTCACACTTAAAAAATATCACATGAAAAAATGTCAAAATTGCTAAATATTAGGAAAGGGTGTTTGGTATCACCTCACACCAATCAGAATAGTGATTGTCAAGCACTCTACAAAAGTTAAATCTGTCCATTGTCATGAAGAAAAGGAAACCATTCACCTCCATTGCTAGAATGAAAACAGGAGAAAACCACTATGGAGGTGAGTGTGGACGTGCATCAGTAATAAAAACAAGAATGAAATTAGAATATTCCTCAAGCCATACACAAATATAAACTTCAAAGGAGATAAAGATCTAAATGTCAGACAGATACTATGCAATTTTGAGGACAATATAGGGGAAACATACTGCAACATCAGTTCTACCAAGTGTGCCCAGAATAATGAAAAACGAACCAAAACTAAGAAAACAGAATTGAATTAACCTTAAAAGTGTTTGCACAGCAAAGGAACACTAAATTAAAGAGAAAGACAATCCTCAGAAGGGGAAAAAATATTTGCAAGCAAAGATGTGCATAAGGAATAAAGTAGATGTGGTACAGAGATGATGAGCCGTCACTCAGCCATAACAAGCAGGAAAGAATGTCATGGGAGGCCTCAGGGAATAAAGTAGAGGTGATCATAGCAAGTGAGGTGAGGGAGACAGGGAGGGATATTAGCATAAAATATCACTTGTAGCTGGGATCTAAAAATGGATACAGACAAACTTCTTTACCAAAGAGAAACAGTCTCACAGACTCAGAAAATAATCTATGGCCCCTTGGGGGGGGCAATAACAACAACAAACAAACAAACAAAAATACAACAACAACTGTGAGACAGTAAGTAATGAACTGATTCAGTCTAACATAGGGAGGCTAATATTATTAAAAACAACAACAATCCACCAGGAACCACTGTGTAAACAGGAATCCTATTCAACACTGTAACATCCTATATCAGGAAAGAACCTGGAAGAGAAGATATATGTACAAGTGAATCAAATTTCTATTGATAAAAAAAAAAACCCACTAACAACCTTGTCATTCAACTACATATGCCAATTCAAATTAGGGAATAAAAGTACACACACACACACACACACAAGGAATCAGAAAGGTAGACTCTATATCCTCAGGCCATGGTGACCCAGATGTTGTCACATCCCTGGAGCCTAGGCTGATTTTGGTCCCAAGCCTGGAGGGTCTCAGTGAAGCTAGAGCTGGGAGGATGGGGACAGGAAATGTGACCCCACAATGGGCCTGGGGTGCCTCTTTCCCTCTGTATAAGCATCCAATTTCCAGATGCAGGTGGAACCTACTGCAGAGAGACCAAGCCTACATCACCCAATAATTGCTGGAGCCTCCGGGCTGGAACCGGTTTGCAAGGTACCCTGGACACTTTATGTCCCCTACCTCCAGCCTCCGTCCTTAGGGTCACCACACCTACAGATGACAGCACCCTCTGCATGGTGGTGTCCACAAACTGGGATGTGTCCTGGGGACTCTGGGTAAGGGGGAAGGAGAAATGAGACTTAGGCCTTGGAACATTCCACTCTAGCTGACAATCAATGAACAGAGATTTCCATGAACCTCAATGACTGAGGACCAGAGTGGGGCAGGAAGCAATGTTCTTCCTGACCCCTTAGAACCAACTTCCAGAAAAACAACTTTAAACCTAATGCCACTTGGCTCTTCGTATTCACAAGGCCTGTGAGACTGTAAATGACCCCTCCCTTCCAGTCATGTCCTGGCATAGATCATCAGACAGGAATTCAAGAAAGGGCCACCTTTCAAGAAAAGAATATCATGAGGTAAACTGTAGTCACTCTGTACAGTATAAGAGCACAGTTTGTCCAGGTCACTATGTATTCAGTTCAGTTGCACAGTTGTGTCCTACTGTTTTCAACCCCATGGACTGCAGAGGCCACTGTGTATTAAATCCACGCAAGTCAAAACTGCCATTTAAAATCTCCTCTTAGAGATCAGAGTGACCACTTTCTAAAAATCTACAGAGAATAGGGGCCGCAGAGGATATAGGCAAAACAGCATTATCCTACACTCTCAGTGAGGATGTAAATGGGTGTGGGTAGTATCAAAACCAGCAAGGAGGTTCTTTTTCAACTAAACACTCAGAAACCACATGGCCTGACAATCCCATGTCTGGGCTCAGACCTAGAGAATTTAAGAATTCACAGTGACCCTTGTCACAGTGACCCTTGCACCTTGATTTCAGGGCAACTTGAATGGCAATGACCAAGAACTAGAATTGTTGCTGGCCGAAACCTTGGCTTTCTCTGCCCAGTGTAGCGAAATAAAAAATAGAGAAACAGAGTTTGAAGGAGATACAAAGATGGCTTTATTCTCAAACAAGCAGAGAGTAGAACACAGTAGGGTCATTCCTCAAGGACTGAGTACCCTCCCACCCACTGCCTATGAAGAGTCTAGAGGCTTATATAAGGGATGGGCTCACAGTTAGGTGTCAGCGATGAGGAGCAAAGTGGGTAGGATCTAGATCTCTTCTGCGTGAATTTTTTTCACAGACAGTCTTAGACTGAAGTCAATAATCCAGTAACTGACTCTGGCAGTTGGAATGACTCGGCGGCCTTCTTTCTGACATTTAAGTAAAAGGGGGAAGAGTGTTGTAAGTGTAACCACCAGATAGGTGAGGTACTTAGCCTAGAGTCCAAGAAAAAAATGTTACTCATAGCTCCTGCAGAGTTCAGTTCAGTTCAGTTCAGTTCAGTCCAGTCGCTCAGTTGTGTCTGGCTCATAGCGACCCCATGAATTGCAGCACGCCAGGCCTCCCTGTCCATCACCATCTCTTGGAGTTCATTTAGACTCACATCCATCAAGTCCGTGATGCCATCCAGCCATCTCATCCTCGATTGTCCCCTTCTAGTCCTGCCCCCAATCCCTCCTAGCATCAGAGTCTCTTCCAATGAGTCAATTCTTCACATGAGGTGGCCAAAGTACTGGAGTTTCAGCTTTAGCATCATTCCTTCCAAAGAAATCCCAGGGGTGATCCCCTTCAGAATGGATTGGTTGGATCTCCTTGCAGTCCAAGGGACTCTCAAGAGTCTTCTCCAGCACCAGAGTTCAAAAGCATCAATTATTCAGTACTCAGCGTTCTTCACAATCCAACTCTCACATCCATACGTGACTACAGGTGAAACCATATCCTTGACTAGATGGACCTTAGTCGGCAAAGTAATGTCTCTGCTTGAGTAAACTATCTAGGTTGGTCATAACTTTTCTTCCACGGAGTAAGTGTCTTCTAAATTCATGGCTGCAGAGTTAGGGGGCAGAAAAGCAAACTCAGTCACAGACATTCAGAGATATGAGCAGTTAAAATTAAAAAAAAAGAAAAAGAAAAAACAACTAAGAATATTCAGGCCTCCTCACTGTTTTCTTAATCTCCTTTGTTCTCAAAAAAAGAGAAATAATAAAATACTCATTTCTCTCTCTCTCTCTCTCTCTCTCTCTCTCTCTCTCTCTCTCTCTCTCTCTCTCTCTCTCTCTTTTCCTTTGAATGTCTTCTCAGTCACTTCTGTCATGTCTAACACTTTGTGACCCCATGGACTGTAGCCTGCCATGCTCCTCTGTCCATGGGATTCTCCAGGCAAGAATACTGGGGTGGGTTGTCATGCCATTCTCCAGGGGATCTTCCTCACCCAGGGACTGCACACAGTCTTCTGCATTGGGAGCTGGATTCTCTATTGGCTGGCCCACCAGGGAAGCCCTCCCTGCAATAAATTCAATGAAGTTATTCATCGACAGGAAAATGAAGTCAGAGTGGTGCACCTCTGCATTGGAATGCTACTTAGCCCTGAATCACAACAGAATAATGCCAATGACAAAAACATTGATGGATAGAGTGAATACCATACTAAGTGAAAGAAGGCTGATAGAGAAAGACAAATTATACAAAATATCACTGACAGGTATCTTCTTGAAATTCATAAAATGTAGACTATTACACAGTAGAAACAGACTCACAAACTTAGAAAACCATCTTAAGATTATTTAAAAAAATGTTATTGATGTGGAATAAAGGAAAGGTTCGCAAGGAACAAACAGGAGTTAACATACATCTAACAGATAATCAGGAAAAACAGTGTTGAATAGCAAAGGGCAGCCTACTGGAAACATTGTACTTATCTCTCTGGGGAAAATGAACCCAAAAAGAAATTGATAAATGGCTGTGTATCTCTGCATCTAGCTCCCGTAGAACTGAAACAAACACAGTCTCAGAAATCAACCCTACTTCAAAATATAACAACAATGAATGCACAGAAAAATAAATTTACAGCAGGATCCTCTATGACCCACTCACACCCAGAGTCATAGAAATCAAAGCAAAAATAAACAAACGGGACCCAATTAAACTTAAAAGCTCTTGCACAACGAAGAAAAGTATAAGCAATGTGCAAAGACAGCCTTCAGAATGAGAGAAAATAATAGCAATTGAAGCAACTGACAAAGAATTAATCTCAAAAATATACAAGTAGCTCCCACAGCTCAATTCCATAAAAATAAATGACCCAATTAAAAAATGGTCAACGATCTAAACAGACATTTCTCCAAAGAAGACATACAGATGGCAAGCAAACACATGAAAGATACTAAACATCACTCATAATCAGAGAAATGCAAATCCAAACCACAATGATGTACCATCTCATGCCAGTTGCAATGGCTGCTATCAAAATGTTTACAAGCAATAAATGCTGGAAAGGTTGTAGGGAAAATTGAGCTAACTCTCTTACACTGTTGATGAGAATGCAAACTAGTGCAGCCACTATGGAGAACAGGGTGGAGATTCCTTCAAAAACTGGAAATAGAGCTGTCATATGACCCAGTAATTCCACTGCTGGGCATACACACAGAGGAAACTAGAACTCAAAGAGACATGAGTACCCCAGTGTTCATCACAGCACTGCTTACAATCACCAGGGCATGGAAGCAACTGAGATGTCCATCGACAGATGAATGGATAAGAAAGCCTGGTACATATGAACAATGGAATATTACTCAGCCATTAAAAAGAATTCATTTGAATCAGTTCTAATGAGGTGGGTGAAACTGGAGCCTATTATACAGAGTGTAGTAAGTCAGAGAGAAAAACACCAATACAGTATATTAACACATATATAGAGAGATAATTTTAAAAGATGGTAATGATGACCCTGGATCTGAGACAGTAAAAGAGACACAGATGTAAGGAACCAACTTTTTGATTCTGTGGGAGGAGGCAAGGGAGGGATGATTTGAGAGAATAGCATTGCATGCACATTACCATATGCGAAATGGTAATTCAGTCCAAGTTTGATGCATGAGACAGGGTGCTCAGGGCTGCTGTACTGGAATGGCCCTGAGAGATGGTGCCAGGAGCCAGCATGAGGAATTCTGCCCATGACAAGGTCATGAGGAAGGAAGCCTGACAAAACACAAAGATGTGATCAAGCTTCAGGAATTCCCCCTGGAATTTCCTGACCATATACCCCCAAAACCAAAAATCTGTCGACTTTTGTACTCTACTCTTCTGATATTCTCTGGAAATAGTCAAATCAGAGCTCTACTCTTCTGCATTTGAAAGGGATGTTTCAGTTAAACCCCTCTAATAGCTCTCTAGCTTTCCTAACAAGTTCCCATGGACCTCCTACAGCTTGTGAATTGATTACAGCCCCCCAACCATGAAAGGTGCAAAGCTTAAAGCATCTTAAAGACACAGAGCCTTTTCTAAAGAGTTAAAAATTATATTGGTAGAAAGTTTTCACTGTTGACTCAATGACTGCTGCAAAGATTCCATATTTTTTATCTTTCAGGCACCTGGGAGAATGTTATTCAGTTTAAACAGGACATGGGAAAAGATATATAGTAGTTTTGATGTTAGAAACACTAGACTTTTGAGTTAATTACTTTTCTTTTATTATAAATCACTGTACTCATTTTACTTGTTAGAAATTGCTGTATCTTTACTATGTAAGAATGTAACTTTATTTAGTGCTTTCTGAGAGTGGCACCAGACTTCGGGAAAATCAACACAAATAAGTTTTCTGGTTGACAAACCCTTATCAGGAAAATTGCTGTAAAATGTTAATTGGCCCTTTTGGTCAGCAGATGATGTAAATCACTTAAGACTTGTGTATACAACTAGGTATGCAGAGAGAAAAGCCTGGTTTTGATGAGTCTGGGCTGCTAACACTGCATAATTTTATGTTACCCATTGATCTTCATGTACTATCAAAAGTTTAAAAATCCTTCTGAACAATAGTGGCTGGAGCCAGTTGCTGGATTGGTTTTCCCCATGTCTCCTTTTTACTTTAATTTCAGGCTGAATTCCCATCTGGTGAGTGGAGGCTCACCATGTTTACTTACTTGTCCTGGCATCTAAGATCTGTAAAAGAAAAAGCCCAAGGTGGGACACTCTCCAATATTCAAATGGATGCTGGTGGCCTAACGTAGATGGTGCAAGCTCTTTGTCTGGAACTTTATTGGCTTTCCACATAACCAAGTTATTCAGCATCTTTTCTCAACTTAATTTTCCTAATACAATATTTCTTCCTAATCTAATTTTATATTAATAAATAAATAAGTCTTTTCTAGCCAACGCACTCCCTGCTTCCAATTCCCTGGATCAACCAGGGCTGGACCCAGGCATGATGAGATGGGGATGGTGGGTGGGATGTGGCTTCAGGATGGGGAACACATGTACACCCATTGTTGATTCATGTTAGTGCATGGCAAAAACCACTACAATATTGGAAAGTAATCAACCTCACATTAAATTAATTAATTAAAGAAATTTAGAAGTGGAATGTGAAGCAAATGCAATGATGACTCATTGTGGCCATTTTTGTGATAGCAATTCTAAAAGCTGTGTTCAGTTCAGTTCAGTCACTCAGTGGTGTGTGACTCTTCACGACCCACTGGATTGCAGGAATCCAGGCCTCCCTGTCTATCACTGACTCCTGGAGCTTTCTCAGACTTATGTGCATGGAGTTGGTGATGTAATCCAACCATCTCATCCTCTGTCACACCCCCTTGTCCTCCTAACCTCAATCTTTACCAGCATCATATATATATGTGTGTGTGTGTGTGTGTGTGTGTGTGTGTGTGTGTGTGTGTGTGTGCACAGGAGGGGCTGGAGGGCTGGGACCATCTGGGGTAAAGGAGGCCCCACCCAGTCTCTCCACGTGGAAGTTGAATGCCCTTGGTCAGATCACAGAGCCAGAGAGAGCCCCTGGACTGTGGCCTAGGGCACAGTGACAAGCCCCTCATAAGTCCTGAGCAGGTGCCGAACCTGTGCTGGCCAGTGCCACTGGGGGAGGACACCTGATGACCCAGGTCTTGTGTCTTGCCCTTACATTGAGGGGGTAGGACCATGGGCTGGTTGGGGTGGATGGACATTTTTGGAGCCTAGGAAGTGCTTGGCAGACCCAGTGAATGTTTCAAGAGGATGATGAGTTAGGGGAACCCAGTGATCCTTTCAGGGGGCTGGCAAGTTTCGGGGACCCAGTGAGTGTTTCAGAGGGCTGGAGAGTTTGGGGAACCTAGTGAGTGTTTTAGGGGGCAGGTGAGTGTCTGGGGGACCCAGTGAGCATTTCAGAGGACAGGCGAATTTGGAGGACCCAGTGAGCATTTCAGGGGACTGGTTAGTTTGGGGGTCTGAGCAAAAGTTTAGGAGCCTGGTGTGTTTGAAGAGGCTTTGCATTGCTCCATGCATTTTTTCACCTGAGACCTATTCCCTGAGGGCCTCTGTGCCCATCCCCACCCACAGATGTGTGTGAGGTCACACAGAACCTCCTCCAGTGTCTCACTGTGGGCCCATGGGGGCAGAATCTAACCTCACTGGCATGTGCCACACCTGCACACCTGAGTGAACTGAGAACACAGAGGGTGCGGCAGACCCACAGGAAGCAGAAGCCTCCAGGGTGTGCAGGTGCACCTGGTTTGCTCCCTGGGGTGCTCTCCGAGGCCCCAAGGCTGGGTGGCACTATGCCAAGCACTCTTGAATCTGCTCTTGGAAACCAGGCAGCTAGGGTTCACAGACAAGGAAACCAGGGTGAGCGACCCACACCCATGTACTTGAGAGATGAGAGAGTGTCTTGAAGTACAAGATGGGTGTCCACAGGTGATGGGACATTATTCCTCCCATCACAGTGAACTCACCACCATCTCAGGCCAGCGCAAATGGGAGACTGAAGGGCCTGTGACACACTGACCTGGATTCTGATGGAACAGAGGTCCTGGGATGTGGAGACAAGAGGGCTCAGGAGTGAGCAGGTGACCTATGTTATGGGTAGAGTTGTGGACAAGACACCCAGTGGGCAGGTGACCTGTACTAGGGGGAGGTCTCTTCTGTGAGGGGAAGACAGACACACACCCACAGGTGTCCCCAGGATGGTGAAAAAATGCACAAAAGGAGCCCTACATAACGAGGCACATATATCCACAGGTTCTCCTCATGGTGCCATGCTTGGAGTTCTGACATACTGTTTTGCTGTGTGTTCTTGCATCTCATTGAATATGTGGATTATAAAAGAGACTTATTCTGAAAGGTTATTGTGAAGATGAAAGGGGACTATTACAGGATGATAACAGTCCTTCAGAGAGGACTATTAATCTAGAGAAGGGATGATTACATAGAGGTAGGGCCTTATTTGTACAAGGGCCACAATACTGTAGAGAGGTGACTAATATGATAGAGGGGAAATACAACAATAAATGGGGCTATGACAATGTAGGAGGAATGTTACTGTGGAGAAAGTGAAAATTGCTTGGTTGTATCCAACTCTATACAGGCCATTTAATTCTCCAGGCCAGAATACTGAAGTGGGTAGCCTTTCCATTCTTCAGGGACTCTTCCTAACCCAGGGAGTGAACCCAGATCTCCCACAATGCTGGCAGATTCTGTACCAGCTGAGCCACCAGGGAAGCCCTACTGTGGAGAGGGAATGCATAATAAAGAAGGACACTTGCTGTAGTGGGAGACTATTACTGTGGAGAGGAAAATTTATAATAGGAGGACTCTGATACCCTGGGGACTGTTATGCAGGGGAGGGGCTATGACAATACAGATAACTATTGTAATAAAGGGAACTATTACAATGGGGGGGGGGGGCATTCTGGAGAGGGGAACTATTACTGAAGTTCTTTTCACTTCAGTCGCCCAGTCGTGTCCAAGTCTTTGTGACCCTATGAACCACAGCACAGCTGGCATGCCTGTTCATCACCAACTCCCGTAGTCCACCCAAACCCATGTTCATTGAGTCAGTGATGCCATCCAACCATCTCATCCTCTGTCGTCCCCTTCTCCTCCTGCCCTCAATCTTTCCCTACATCAGGGTCTTTTCCAATGAGTCAGCTCTTCACATGAGGTGGCCATATTATTGGAGTTTCAGCTTTAACATCAGTCCTTTCAATGAACACCCATGGCTGATCTCCGTTAGGATGGACTGGTTGGATCTCCTTGCAGTCCAAGGAACCCTCAAGAGTCCTCTCCAACAGCACAATTCAAAAGCCTCAATTCTTCAGTACTCAGCTTTCTTTATAGTGAACTATCTCATCCAGACAAGACCACTGGTAAAAACATAGCCGTCACTAGACAGACCCTTGTTGCCAAAGTAATGTCTCTGCTTTGCTGTATTACAGAAGAGGCAGAACCATTTATGGAGGGAGGACTTTTATCATAAAGGGAGGCTATTACAATGGAGGAGGACTCTCACTGTTGAGAGAGGACTATTATAGCATATGTAAGACTATTAGAGTAGAGAGTGGTCTATCATTGTAGAGGGGGCTATTACTGAACAAAGGGAACTATAACAAAGAGAGAGGGACTATTATAATATAAGAGGACTATTACCTTAGGGGGGATTATTATAATGAATTGGACTATTACTGCAGACAGGTACTATTACAATAGAATGGGGCAACTGAAATTGAGGAAGACTATTACTATAGAATGGGGACTACTAAGTAAAGGGACAATTAATATGGAGTAAGGACAGCAGAAGAGGACTGTTAACATAGAGGGAAAACTATGACAACAGAGGCAGCATTGTTATAGTTGAAGGAAGACTTTGACTGTGAAAGGGAAATACTGACAACAGAGGTAGATTACTAGATGAGAGACTACTACCACAGAGACAGTCTTATTACAATAGAGAGTGGACTATGACAGTAGAGTGGGACATTTACTTTAGAGGAAGGTTATAGCAATGGAGAAATTTTACTCTAGAAGGGGGATATTAGAGACAGAATATTATTATTTAAGGGCACTACTACAAACAAGGAGGACTATTATTGCAGAGAAGGGACTATGACAGTACGACTATTAGAGGGGAACTAATAGAGGGGGAAACTATCACTATATAGTAGGACTATTTTATTGGGGGGGCTATATCTGTAGATGAGGTACTTTTACTGAAGAGGGGGGATTATTACAATAGAAAGTGAAGTATGACAATAAGGACATGACTATTAGTATATGGGGTGGAAGACTATGACAGTAAAGCAGAACTATTATTCTATTACTCTTGCCTTTGCTGGTGGCTCAGGCAGTAAAGGCGTCTGCCTACAATGTGGGAGACCTGGGTTCGATCCCTGGGTCAGGAAGATCCCAAGGAGAAGAAAATGGCAGCATACTCCAGTACTCTTACCTGAAGAATCTGATGGATGGAAGAGCCTAGTAAGTTACAGTTCATGGGGTCACAAGATTCGGACACGACAGAGCAACTTCACTTTCACTTTCATTACTCTATTAGATCTCGAATAGAAAACTGTTACCCTATAAGGGGAATTGTTACTGTGACAATAGAGAGGAGCTGATACTGTAGAAGAGGAACCATTACTGTTGTGTGTGGGGGGGTAGCTCTTACAATAGAAAAGGAGTATACAGTGAAGGAGGTCTATTATTACAGAGGGGTGACAACGACAGCAGAGGAGCAAAGTTACTGTAAAAGTGAAGTTTTGAGAATAGAGGGCTATTACTCTAAACACTGTGACATTAGTGTTGGTCAGTCAGTCGTGTCCCACTCTTTGTGACTACGTGGACTGACTGCCTGGAGCTGGCCAAGCCCCTCTGTCCATGGGATTTTCCAGTTAAGAATACTGGAGTGTGTTGCTACGTTTTTCTCCAACTATGATATTAGACGGGGCTATTAATACAGAAGGAGAACTATTACTGTAGAGGGGAGAGTATGACAATAGAAGGGGAGTATTACTGTGGGGGGAGGGACGATGACAACAGATGGGAACTCTTACTATAAAGTACAGAACTATGACTATTACTATACTATTACTATAGACCTTAAGAATAGAGACAATCCCTGTCCATGGAGAGCAGAAAACACAAAAATAAAGATCCAGGCATGTGCTGCCATGAAAGGAGTCCTGATGGCATGCAGACCACCAGGACACCCACACGTAACAGTAAAAAGGGCACACTCAGACTCTGACTGGAGGCATTCCCAGCTTCTTAGCTGCTCAGGTGGGTGCTTCTTCCTGGGAGCTTGTCCAGTAGCTTTTACTGAAGCAACACTCACCAGATGGAGATACTACCTCTGGGGAGAGAAGGGCATGTGACCTTGCACCTGAGCCCCATCCCTCTTAGCATGGAACCCCTATACCTGGAGCCCAAAGGCTCAACTTGGCCCCTGTCAGCCCCATGCGGAGGGGGCTGGTGCACAGTGAGAGGAAGGGGGACCCTCTGGAGGGGGTCAAAAGCTTTAGCCTCAGGGAGAACAGACTTTAGCTGCTGGGGTCTGTCTGTTGGTCCCTGTCTCCTCACTCTCTTACTCCCCCTCAAACCCTCACTTCACCTCCTGTGTCTCTCTTTCCCCTAGCCTTACTCCGAAAATAGAAAGTGAAGTATGACAATAAGGACATGACTATTAGTATATGGGGTGGAAGACTATGACAGTAAAGCAGAACTATTATTCTATTACTCTTGCCTTTGCTGGTGGCTCAGGCAGTAAAGGCGTCTGCCTACAATGTGGGAGACCTGGGTTCGATCCCTGGGTCAGGAAGATCCCAAGGAGAAGAAAATGGCAGCATACTCCAGTACTCTTACCTGAAGAATCTGATGGATGGAAGAGCCTAGTAAGTTACAGTTCATGGGGTCACAAGATTCGGACACGACAGAGCAACTTCACTTTCACTTTCATTACTCTATTAGATCTCGAATAGAAAACTGTTACCCTATAAGGGGAATTGTTACTGTGACAATAGAGAGGAGCTGATACTGTAGAAGAGGAACCATTACTGTTGTGTGTGGGGGGGTAGCTCTTACAATAGAAAAGGAGTAATACAGTGAAGGAGGTCTATTATTACAGAGGGGTGACAACGACAGCAGAGGAGCAAAGTTACTGTAAAAGTGAAGTTTTGAGAATAGAGGGCTATTACTCTAAACACTGTGACATTAGTGTTGGTCAGTCAGTCGTGTCCCACTCTTTGTGACTACGTGGACTGACTGCCTGGAGCTGGCCAAGCCCCTCTGTCCATGGGATTTTCCAGTTAAGAATACTGGAGTGTGTTGCTACGTTTTTCTCCAACTATGATATTAGACGGGGCTATTAATACAGAAGGAGAACTATTACTGTAGAGGGGAGAGTATGACAATAGAAGGGGAGTATTACTGTGGGGGGAGGGACGATGACAACAGATGGGAACTCTTACTATAAAGTACAGAACTATGACTATTACTATACTATTACTATAGACCTTAAGAATAGAGACAATCCCTGTCCATGGAGAGCAGAAAACACAAAAATAAAGATCCAGGCATGTGCTGCCATGAAAGGAGTCCTGATGGCATGCAGACCACCAGGACACCCACACGTAACAGTAAAAAGGGCACACTCAGACTCTGACTGGAGGCATTCCCAGCTTCTTAGCTGCTCAGGTGGGTGCTTCTTCCTGGGAGCTTGTCCAGTAGCTTTTACTGAAGCAACACTCACCAGATGGAGATACTACCTCTGGGGAGAGAAGGGCATGTGACCTTGCACCTGAGCCCCATCCCTCTTAGCATGGAACCCCTATACCTGGAGCCCAAAGGCTCAACTTGGCCCCTGTCAGCCCCATGCGGAGGGGGCTGGTGCACAGTGAGAGGAAGGGGGACCCTCTGGAGGGGGTCAAAAGCTTTAGCCTCAGGGAGAACAGACTTTAGCTGCTGGGGTCTGTCTGTTGGTCCCTGTCTCCTCACTCTCTTACTCCCCCTCAAACCCTCACTTCACCTCCTGTGTCTCTCTTTCCCCTAGCCTTACTCCGATCTGTCTCTCTTCATGTCTCTCTCCATTTCTCTCTGTGTCTCAGTTTCTCTGTCTCTAGAGCACTTCTCCCCTCTCCACCACCCCACCCTCCTTTCTCTTGGAGAGCAGTCCACAGGTACAGTTTCCCAGAGCCACGCCTCTGCACTGCCAGCACTGTCTTCTGTATGTCCTGTGTTTTAATTATGCAAAGCCCTATTTACTTCCTCATATCGCCCAGGCTCGGCCTCCAATGGGCTGGCAGGGAAGCTCACCTGGCTCCTTCCTGTGCAGCCAATGTGAACTCAGACTGGATGTCAGCACTGAGTTATCAGCTCTGGGACATGGCCCTGCCCCCTCCATCCCAGGTGAGGCCCCACAGGCGCGGCTTGGCAGGGATGTGGCTGTGAGATGGGTCCGAGTGCAGGAAGACTTACAGCCAAACATGAGCACATGCAGGCACACACAGGCACACTGAACACACACACATATATACATGCATATGGAACACCCACATACACAGCAAACACACATGCACACATACTGCACACACATACATACACACACCAGCACCATCCCTTGTCTTTCCACCTTTTTTCCATTCTAGCTGGAAGGTAACTGAACCTCCCCCACCAATAGCCTGCCTTCAGGACACATGCCAGCCTTCCTGGGGGGTGGGATTGTGTTTTCTCAGCCACTCTGTCCTACTCCTTGGGACACCTCACCTTTCCACCCATGTTTCCCATCAGAGCTTTTGCAGAACCTTGTGCACTTGAGCCTGGAGGGCCCAAGGTTTAAGGGAGCCACCCACTTCCAAAAACACTGGTAACTGGTACCAGAACTATCTAATTAAAATGAGGAACCTCTGATTCCAGACAGTTTGGTTGCAAAAAGTGCTGCAAAGCTCAGCTATGGGTGGGCATTTGGACTTGGGGATGCTCGGTGGTGACCAGGCAGGCAGGCACTTCCAGAGTGACACTGCTGTGCTTAGGCCATTAGAGGGGTGGCCACCAGACTGCATGGGACTGGGGGGGCGAGTCCCTGCCAGACAGAACTCTGTTCACCTCCTCAAGGTAAAAATGAACTCTATTCTCCACCAGCACTCCTCTGGCCGTGCACACAATGGGCCCTGCCCTGGCTTTGTGACCCTGGGCACTGCCCGCTGGGAGCCCACATGGACAGTTGGACAAACATGAAATGTTTTATTCTATGGAACACAGCTTTAGATTCTTTTTCACCCCCTCAACAGCTGTGGGGTTCTATGCCAACCAAAACATTTCCCTGGGAGAAAGGGCCCCCACACAGCTCTTCCCTTGAGGGTGTGTAGGAGACAAAGAACAGTGGACCCAGTCTCTCAGTCCTGTGGGTGCTTCCCAGTGGGAAAGGCTCTGAGGGCCCCAAAGGAGGAGGCTTCCAAGTCTTCAGGCCTCCTCTATCCACAGAGGGGCCCTTTGGCCATTCTCCTTCCTCTACCTCTTACAAAATAACTCATGATGCCTCTCCCCCAAGTCTACACATCACTCATCTGCTTCTGTGTTTGTAAATTGGCCTGTTCTGGACTTCTTTTATAAATGGACACGTAAGATGTGTCCTTCTGTGTCTGCTTCTCTCACTGACCATCATGTGATCAAGGTCCAACAACAATGTAGCCTATGTCAGAACTTCACTCCTTTTCATGGTGACTCACACACCATTGTTTGCATGGACCACATGCTGCTGACTCACCCGTCCAGCCAGCCACCCACACACAAACCCATCCACTCATCTATCTGTCCATCCACTCATTCACCTATCCATCTACCCATCCATCCATCGAACCACTCACATATCCATCCATAAATCCACCCATCCACCAACCAATGCATCATCCACCAATCCACTCATTGATCCATCTACCCACTCAGCATCCCTTCATCCATCCATCCACTTATCTATCCACTCATTCATCCACTCTTCTATAACATCATCAAATCAAATTACACTATGAACTTGTAAATCCTCCTTCCCATTCCTTGACCCTGAGAATACATAAGAAAAGAAAAGAAGTGAAAGAAATAAAGCTAGTCCAAACCTATATTCAGAGACAGAGGGAAAGATTTCTGGATTGTCCCCAGATACCTGTTGAAGTGTGAACCTCTCCGCACCTGAAACAGATAACGCAGATTTAAAACAGAACAAAATAAGCGAAAACATACATAAATGACCACAACATAGGTGTCATAAAGAGCCTGAAAATACTATGAATAACTTCAAAGTAGTTGTAACTAGAGCGGGTCTGTCTGTGCTCAGATGTGTCTGACTCTTTGCAGCCCTATGGACTGTGCCCGCCAGGCTCCTCTGTCCATGAGATTCTCTAGGCAAGAATAATGGAGTAGGTTATCATTCCCTTCCCAGATGATTTTCCCAACCCAGGGTCACCCCTGCATCTTTTATGCCTCCTGCTTTGGCAAGCAGGCTTTTTGCCACGAACACCACCTGGGAAACAACAAACTACAAAATCAAAGGCCATCTGAAGCCTTTCCTGTCCAAAAATGGGATTCCTTAAATAAACTGACTTTCACTTTCTCACATCTGCAGAGACCCTATTTTGAGACAAGATTCAGTTTCCAGGACTCAGTGAATATGACTTTCTGGACTCCCCCATACCTCACAGCGCATCCTTAGGGTGGCTTGGGGGCACAAAGGATAGGCTCAGAGGGTGTCATGTCCCCTGCCTGGTTTGCTGGCATGGAGCCACAGCACAATGACCTACTGCCTGAACAAGAAGTCACCCATCTCTCACAAGGAGTCGAGGCTGCTGCAGCTTCTGGGCAAAGTGCTGCCATGTGTCACCCTGTCTGTGGTGCTCGAGTGGCCTATCACACAGGTGAGGATCTGTGAGCACATGCAAGCCCTGTACTCAGCTCCAGCCACTAGTGTCACACACAAAAAGTGGTTTCCTTATCTCTCTTGGGGAAATGGGTTTGAGAACAAACCTGCTGTAAAGCAGAATTGTTGTTTAGTCGCTCAGTCACGTTTGCCTCATTAAGACCCAATGGAGTATATTTTTACTTTGAAGTGAATATTTTATTTCACTGATTTAGAGGTAAATGAAACACATGGTGAGTCTGTATCTTGACAATTTTTGTGGTATCACTGTGTGTTTAGAATCAACTGTTTGAATGTAGAGTGTGTATTAGTACATTTCCTAGAGGACTGCAGGCTGTGAATGAAGTATTCTCAAGGTATTGTAAACTATTCAGGATGCTCTGTGGAATGGATCGATGGTAATCATGGCAGCCTGTATTGATGAAAATTGTTTAACATGGTCTTCTCTTAATGAACTATGTCCTAGAAGACAATGAAATTTACACATTTATGTTTAAATGTTTGTATATATATACACACACATGTGTGTGTGTTTGTATATATGTACACTGAAACTTTGTACCTTGTGAATAAAATATAAAATCTTCTTTTTAATTTTTACTTTATTTTATTTACAATACTGTATTGGTTTTGCCATACATTGACACAAATCTGCCACAGTTGTACATGAGTTCCCAATCCTGAACACCTCTCCCACCTCCCACCCCATATCATCTCCCTGGATCATCCCCATGCACCAGCCCCAAGCAACCTGTGTCCTGCATCAAACATAGACTGGTAATTTGTTTCTTGCATGATAGTATACATGTTTCAATGCCATTCTCCCACATCATCCCACCCTCTTCCTCTCCTTCAGAGTCCAAAAGTCCGTTGTATACATCTGTGTTTCTTTTGCTGCCTCACATACATGTTTATCAATACCATCTTTCTAAATTCCATATATATATATTAGTATACTATATATTTTTTCCTTCCTGGCTTTCTTCACTCTGTATAATGAAGTCCAGTTTCATTCATCTCATTAGAACTGATTCATGCTAGTATGTGTAATGAGTGCAGTTGTGTGGTAGTTTGAACATCGTCTGGCATTGCCCTTCTTTGAGATTGAAATGAAAACTGACCTTTTTCAGTCCTGTGGCCACTGCCAAGTTTTCCAAAGTGGCTGGCATATTGAGTGCAGTACTTTAACAGTACGATCATTTAGGTTTTGCAAGAGCTCAGCTGGAACTTAATCAACTCCACTAGGTTTGCTCATACTGCTGCTTCCTAAGGCTCTTGTGTCTGCACTCAAGGATGTCTGGCTGTAAGTGAGTGATCACACCATCGTGGTTATCCAGGTTATAAAAGATTTTTTAAACAGTTCTTCTGTGTATTCTTGCTACCTTCTGTTTTAGTTAGGCCCGTAAAATTTCTGTCTGTTATCGTGCCTGTCTTTGCATGAAATGTTCCCTTGGAATTCTTCATTTTCTTAAAGACATATCTAGTCTATCCCATTGTATTGTTTTCCTCTCTTTATTTGCTTTATTCAAATCCCTTGAGTATACATTGGAAGTGACAAGTAGATTCAAGTGTTAGATCTGGCACACAGAGTACCAGAAGACCTATGGATGGGGGTTCCTAACAGTGTACAGGAGGTGGTGATCAAAACCATCTACAAGAAAAATAAATGAATAAAGGCAAAGTGGTTGTCTGAGGAAGCCTTGGAAATAGATGAGAAGAGAACAGAAAAGCAAAGAAGACACAGAAAGATATAGCCACCTGAATGCAGAATCCCAAAGACTAGCAAGGAGAGATAGGAAGGCCTTTTTAAGTGAGCCACCAGGGAAGACTCTTATCTAATAAAAGGGATTTCTCAGTGGGATCATTATGTGCTCAGTCCCCTCCTATGGACACAATGTCATAGTATCTCCTCCCCTCCGCAGCTGGGGGTTATGATCTGCTAGCCTCAGTGCCCAGGAGGTGAGGACACTCCACCCTCTCCCATGGGGAAGCCACAGGTCCAAGGACCAGGTGTGTCTTCCTGGGGTTGTGATTGTACAAGTCATGCACTCACCTTTAATCATCACCTCACACCCTGCATTTGCCCGAAAAACACAGAGGACTGAAGAGACCATGGAAACGGCCACCAGGCCCTGCCTCAGCAGTCACCCAAATTCAGTGGACACACAGACGGATGATGAGCCCCACAAGACAGGGCTGAAAATAGCCTCTGCAATGCCCAGCTCTTCAACGTGCCAACCAGCAGCCCCGAGGCGGCTTCCTGTTCAGCCCAGTGAAGTCACACGATGCAAACAAGGAGCAACCTCTGCAACACCTGGCTCCTCAGAGCACCCTTCATCAGCCCTGAGGTGGCTTCTGATTCAGGCCAGAAACGTCATAGGACTTGACTGAGACACAGATTCCGCAATGCCCAGCTCCACACTCAGGCCATTTGTCAGCCCAGAAGAGCTTCTGATTCAGCCAAGTGATATCACGTTATGTGAACGAGGAGCAGCCTACACAAGGACTAGCTCCTCAGAGCACTGTCAGTCAGCCCCAAGCGGCTTCCCTTCAGGCTGGTAATGTCACAGGACCTGACTGAGATGCAGTTTCTGCAATGGCCAGATCCACCCATGCACCATTTCTCAGCCGTGAAGCAGCTTACAGTTCAACATGATGACATCTCCAACACACCCATTGGACCAGATGAAGTCGCCTGAGATAGTGTTTGTATGTCCAGTGGATGACCCTGGGTACTGGCCCTGTACCCATGCACAAAGGTAGGGGAGACTCCACTGTGTCAGCTTGTCCAGGGACCAGGCTGGGTGGACACAGACAAACTCCAGGTTCTCTGTGAGGTGGATGCTGGCCACCAACAGCCTGCTTTTGACAAGAGAGGGGCTACTGTTCATGGGGTTGGCTGTTGGGTCAGCCGCCCACATGTGTGGTCACTACCTCACAGTCATGTGACACCAAACCATGTGGTCACTGACTCACATGGTCACCCACCCATGGGGTCACTACCCCATGCAGTGATCCCTCCACAGTACACAAAACCCCATGGGCATCCACCCATGGCATCACTAACCTGTAAGCTCATGCGCTCACCTGTCCACATGATTACCCACTGTCACAGCCACCTGCCAATGCAATCACCCACTCACCAGGTCAGCAATTCACATGGTAACCCACCGTGCAGTCAGTGACACAAACCAGTCACCCACGTACGTGGTCTCCAACCCACACAGTCTTCCACCCATGTGCCCAGTAACCCATGGGGTCACCCACCCACGCAGTCACCCACCCAAGGGATCCCTAATCCATGGCATCACCTGCCCATGCAGTCACCGAGCTGTGCCATCACCCACCCAGACTCTGGCCTCCAAAGAGGTCAGAGATTGAGATGTCTGACAGAGACCAAAATTCAGTCAGCAAGGCCTCACAGGGGTGTTGACTCATGAATTTTTCCTGTTACAGAAGCAGGCGGGCTGGACAGTGACTCCAAAGATGTCCATGTCCTGTCTAAATCCTGATCCCATGTGGTGGACACAGTAATGTCCCCAAGGATGTCCGCACCCTGGTCCCCATGTGGTGAACAGAACGACATCCCCTAATACACCCTGTGTTATTTCTCCACTTGAACACAAAGCCAGCCCCATGTGCTAGGACATGTGTGTGACCAGGTGTCCCGGTTTGAAGGCAGCAGTCCCCAGGGTGGTTGCAGCTCTTCATATGCTCCAGGTAATGGACAAGGTCTCGGGGCTTCACCTGTTTCCCCCATCAGTAGGAGATACTGGGCCACAGTTCTGCATACTGACTCATCGATGCCTGGTCCTTGTACAACAGGATGAACTGTAGGTGCAGAGTCGGCACCTCCTGGGGGGATAATCATCTGGGCACCCATGAGACATGAGAACAGAGACTACTGGGGTGCCTCGTGAAACTATGTGTCAGTTATTGGGAATGTCTGAGAAGCTACAGTGATGTGTGGATTATTAGGATGTCTATGAGCAGTGATGGGGTAGTTTTTGGGTTCTCTGTGAGAAGAGACAATCTTTTGGTGGGATACTGGCATGTCTGAGTAGAGACACTAGTGTGTAGATTACAAGGGTGTCTGAGTAGAGACAGTGGTGGGTAGATTACTTGGGTGTCTTGAGCAGTAATGGGTTGATTATTGGGGTATCTGACTAGAAACAGAGGTGGGTGGGTTATTGGGGTTTCTGATAGGAAACAGCAGGTGGATTACTGGCGCATCATGAGGCATGATTGATGGGTTTGGGAGGTATCTGAATAGAGGCCAGGCAGGGTGGATTATTGGGGGTGCCTGTGATCAGTGGCTGGTCACTGGGGTGTTTGAGTGGAGACCATAGTGGGTGGATTACTGGGGTTCTATGAGCACATCACCTGGTGCCTGAATCAGCCTCATGCAGTGAGCAGATAGTCTGATTACAATGAGGCCTAGTGCTCCCACTACCCCTAGTGTCAAGAGCATGGACAGCCTGTGGCCCCTGCTTACCACACAGGGACACAGCATGTCCCCAAAGATGTTTTTGATGCAGCCCATCAGGTACTCGTACAGGTCCTCCATCATGCCCTTGAAGTTCCTGCACACCAGGATAACATCCTCCTGGGGGTGGTTCTCCAGCCACTCTGAGATCTCCATGAGCATGTCCTGGGTGGGGGTTGGGAGAAGGGCCTTGTGGTGAGAGACAGAGGGTCATGGGTGAGGAATTCCCCCAGCACAGCCACTGTACAGACAGGTTGGGGTGTCCTGACACAAAAAGACAAAAAGCATGGCACCTGCCCCCAAGGGACCCAGCCTCTCCTGAGTGGCAGTGGGGAGCCATGTTTTGCTATGGTGTGTGTGTGTGTGTGTGTGTGTGTGTGTGTGTGTGTGTGTGTGTGCATGCTCCTGACGGTAAAAAGTGCACGCACAGGTGTACATGTGTTCAGGGTCTGTGTGTGCATGGATATGCATATGTGTGTGTATGTGAGTGCGCACGCACAGCAGCAAATAGCAGTGCTTATAGTATTGTGAAGACTGTACTCCAGGGAGTGTGCAAGACCTGCAGGGTACATGCACACTGAGGCCCAGGACAGAAGCTCCAGACCCCAAGGGTCATTAGGTTCTGTGGTGGGGGCACTGGGGGCTGAGGCCAGAGTGAGACATTAAGTGACTTGGCCAGCAGCTGAGAGAATAGACTGGACACCTTAAGAATGGACACAGGAAAAGACATGTCAGAGACCTGGTATGGCCAAATTCTGGGAGATACCCCAGAGGCCAGGGGTGCAGGTGTGAGTTCAGAAACACACATGGTTGGGAATTCTTAGTATCTGATGCCAGAAGTCAGCCCTCTCATGCCTGGAGTGGACATGTGTCCATCCCCTTAGAGGTCAGTGTCTTCTAATGAAAGTGGACCTGTGTTGTCCCTTTAGAGGTCAGCCTCTCCTGCCTGGAGTGACCATATATCCATCTGAGTGGACGTGTGCCCATCCCCTTAGAGGCCCTCTGCCTCCTGCCTGGACCAGATGCGGGTGTCCCTGGCTTGCGGACACTCCTGTCTGTACCCCTGCCCCCACCCCCACCTTCATGAGGGCTGTCGTGTATACCATGTGGCTAGAGTGTAAGTTCTTCTCAGTGTCCTCCTCCATGTGCGCCATCTGCAAGTCTTCATGCCAGTATCCAGGTGCTTCTTGATTCTCAGTACCTGCACAAAGAGGTCGGTCATCTGTGTTGGGCACAGAGGGTGGCCCTCAACTCAGTGGCTGCTCATACACTGCAATTGAGGGCCACATTGGCCACTGTGAAATCAGCCGTGTTGGTGCTGCAGGTGTTGAGGCCCTCCTTCTGGGAACAGGGACTACAGAGTCTCTGGTCATGTGGAGCATAGAGCCCGGGTCCAGATTGTGGTCTTGGGCAAGGGAGTGGGGGTGGTGGTGGGGTGGGGTGGTGTATTCTTGCAGTTTCCAGCCTCACCCTCCTCTCAGGCAATTCCTAGGTGGAAGCAGGCTGTGGGTTCAACAGCCCAGGCTCCATGACAACTAAGCTGGACCCTTGGACATGAGAACACAATAGACCCACAGAGGTCTGTGTTCACTCCCACAAAAAGCACTAGGAAAGGTAAGAAGGAATCAAGGGAAGAGAACAAAAGGATGAAACATCTTTCCACCACACAAATAAGACAGGAAAAAGCAAAACAAAAAACAAAAAAGTAAAAGAAAAAACAAAAAACCAACCATAACTTTAACATAAATTGAAAAGTGAAAGTTGCTCAGTTGTTTCCAACTCATTTTGATTGGTGGACTGTAGCCCACCTGTCCATGGAATTATCCAGGCAGGATTACTGGAGTGGGTTGCCGTTCCCTTCTCCAGATCTTCCCAACCCAGGATCAAACCCACATTACCCTCATTGCAAGCAGATTCCTTACCAACTGAGCCATCAGGGAAGCCTTAATATAAATTTGTAGCAGAAAATGTACTGTGTCCTCCTCAAAGAGTCATAATGGAAAAAGAAATAAAAGATAAGCATTAAAAATGAGAAAGAAAATAATAGATTCTCTTTATCCAAAATAAAACAAAAAGCAAAAACTCATTACCACAAACTAGTAGTAGAAAATGGCACTGTGTTCTCTACACAGAGTCATAATGGAAAAAGAAAAAGATATAAGGATAAAAAATGGGAAAGGAAGTCACAGCCCCACCACCCAGTCCAAATTAAAAGAAAAAACAAAGACTCATATGAATATTGTCAGCTATTTTCAGGCACTTGCCATCCCCTTCTACAAGGATTAAATTAAATGCTGCTGCAGCCGCTGATCTTAAACGTCCCTTGAAAGACCACCAACTGTGCTCCTCACCCTGCACACACCCAGGTATATTTGACAGCCATAAAACTTGAGACCATGGCACTGAAGTCCCCCAGTACGGAGAGGACCCCACCATGAAGGAGCATAGAACAGAGGGACTCAACACCAAGGGACCATCAGAGCAGAGGGACTCCAGTCCTGTAGGACTCCTGGGCTCTCGTGGACCTCCCCACCCACACCCCTTGCTTGCTCCCTCCTCTGGTGTGAACTCTTAAGGCAAGACTGTAGGCACTTGATGCAAGCAGGAATATAGTTTGTCCACATTCCAGCCCTGGATCTCTGCCAACCAGATTCCTTGAGAAAGAGTCCAGCAACTGGAGACCTCCCAGAGGAAGCAATTACACAAGATAAGAGCTGTGCTTGACAGCCTCTTATCCTCTTTGGAGCACCAACCTGGGAGCAGAAACACCAGGCATATGAGTGCAGGTATAGGAAGGTGAGGGCCATCTGTCCCCTCCAGGTGATCACCTGCTTCTACGGCACCTGGGCCCAGGTTGGTTTTCTACACCATCCTGCATGCACCCCCCCCCCCCCCCCCCCCCCCCCCCC
>SJYC01001107.1:0-42679 GCA_006408675.1 Madoqua kirkii
ATCTGTACCAGGGACAGGACCACGGTCAATTAGGTGCCTCCTCCAACGAGACATGGCTCCCACTATTTACTCCTCCCCATCCTCCACAATGACTGCCTCCCAACCCTGTTTCTCTCCATCCCATAAAACCCCCGGTCCACCCTGGAAAAGCACTATAGGGGAGGTGTGTGTGTGCGTGCATGTGTTCTGTCGCTTCCGTCTTCTCAACTCTCTGTGAGCCCATGCACTCTAGCCTGCCAGGCTCCTCTGTCCATGGGATTTCCCATGTGAGAATTATACAGTGGGTGCCATTTTCTCCTCCATGGGATCTTCTCTATCCAGGGATCAAACCTGGTCCCATGCATTGCAGGCTGATTCTTTACCATCTGAGCCACCAAGGAAGTCTCCCTGGAGGGGGTGCAGGGGTTCAAATGTAAACCAAACTCAGAGGACATGGGAACTCAGCTATAATTTATCTAGGACCAGTAAGGAGCTCTGGTTTCAGCACAGCTGCACAAAGGGTGGGACCCAGCCTCCCCCTTCCCTTCCCAGCTCCTCTAATTTCTGTGAATTCAGACAATGATGCTGTTAGCCCATGGGTCCCCATTCTGGCTTCAGGCTGGTTCCTCAGTAGAGTGGTGTCCTTTCCTACCTTTCTAGGAGGCTCTCTGGGTGGGGAAGATGTCCTGGAAGAGGACATGTCAACCCACTCCAGTATTCTTGCCTGCAGAATCCCATGGACAGAGAAGCCTGGTGGACTACACTTCATGGGGTCCCAATGAGTCAGAGGTGACTGAGAAAATAAACAAAAAATCTGCTTTACAGCAGGTTTTTTCTCAACCTTGTTTCCCAAGAGGGATAAGGACACCACCCCCTATGTGTGACATTAGCAGCTGGAGCTAGGTCCAGGACCTGGGCATGCCCACAGACCGTCACCTGTGTGGTGAACCACTTGAGCACCACAGGCAGGGTGACACATGGCAGCACTTTGCCCAGAAACTGAAGCAGCCTCTGCTCCTTGTGAAAGATGGGTAACTTCTTGTTCAGGCAGTAGATCATTGTGCTGTGGCTCTCTGCAGGCAAACCAGGTGGGGGACATGTGATGCCCTGAGCCTGTCCTCTGTGCCTCCAAGTCACCCTAAGGATGCACAGCTATAGCATCGTGGGGTATGGGGAATTCCCTAAAGTCATATCCACTGAGTCCTGGGAAATAAATCTTGTCTCAAAATAGGGTCTCTGCAGATGTGAGAAAGTGACAGTCAATTTATTTAAGGAATCCCATTTTGGACAGGAAAGACCTGATATGGCTTTTGATTTTATGCTTTGTTGTTTTCCAGGTGGAGCTAATAGCAAAGAGCCCACTTACCCAAGCAGGAGACGTAAAAGATGCAGGGGTGATCCCTGGGTTGGGAAGATCACCTGGGAAGGGAATGGCAACCTACTCCATTATTCTTGCCTGGAGAATTCCATGGAGTGAAGAGCCTTGTGGATACAGTCCATCAGGCTGCAAAGAGTCAGACACAACTGAGCACAGACAGACCCTCTCTAGTTACAAGTAGTTTGAAGTTACTCATAGTATTTTCAGACTCTTTAACACGCCAATGTTGTGGTCATTTATGTTTGGTTTCACTTATTCTTTTCCTTTTTAAATTTGTGTGATCTGTTTCAGAGACAGTGTGGAGAGGTTCACACTTTAGTAGCCCCCTGTAGATAATCCAGAAATTCTTCCTTTTTGTCTCTGAACATATGTTTGGACTAGCTTTCTTTCTCTCTCTCTCTCTCTCTCTCTCTCTCTCTCTCTCTCTCTCTCTCATTTTTCCCCTTTATTCTCAGGGTCAAGGGATGAGAAGAAGGATTTACAAGTTAGTAATATAATTTTATTTGATGATGTTATGGAAGAGTGGATGGATGGGTGGATAGAAAAGTGAATGGATGGATGAATGGGTGGTTAGTGGATGGACGGATCAATCAATGGATGGGTGGATGATGATTGATCATTGGATGGGTGGATTTATTGATGGATGGATGGATTGGTGGATGGGTGGTTAGATAGATGGATGGGTGGATGGACAGCTTAGTGGGTGGATGGACAGATAGATTAGTGGATGGTTGTGTGTGGGTGACTGGCTTAATGAGTGGGTCAGCAGCATGTGGGCCACACACACAGTGGTGTATGAGTCACCATGAAAAGGAGTGAAGTTCTGACATAGGCTACATCATTGTTGGACCGTGAACACACAATGGCCAGTGAGAGAAGCAGACACAGAAGGACACATTTTATGTGTCCGTTTATAAGAGATGTCCAAACCAGACCAATTTATGAAGCCAGAAGCAGATGAGTGTTACCTGGGCTTGGGGGAGAGGCATTGTCAGTTATTTTGTAAGAGCTAGAGGAAGGAGAGCAGCCAAGGGCCCCTCTCTGGATGGAGGAGGCCTGAAGACTTGGAAGCCTACTCCTTGTGTGACCCCCTAGCTTTCCACACTGGGAAGCACTCGGAAGAGCTGGGAGACTGCGTCCATGGTCCCCTGTCTACTCCACACCCACAAGGGAAGAGCTGTGTGGGGCCCTTTCCCCTAGGGTGGAGGTAGGGTGGCTGGCATAGAATCCCGCAGCTATTGAGAAAGTGAGAAACAGGCTTTAGCTACCTTCCATAGAAAATAGCACTTCCTATTTTTCCAACTGTCCATGTGGACTCCCAGCGGGCAGTGCCCAGGGTCAGAGCCAACTCCCGGAGTTCACTCAGACTCACGTCCATCGAGTCAGTGATGCCATCCAGCCATCTCATTCTCTGTCGTCCCCTTCTCCTCCTGCCTCCAATTCCTCCCAGCATCAGAGTCTTTTCTAATGAGTCAACTCTTTGCATGAGGTGGCCAAACTACTGGAGTTTCAGCTTTAGCATCTTTCCTTCCAAAGAAATCTCAGGGATGATCTCTTTCAGAATGGACTGGTTGGATCTCCCTGCAGTCCAAGGGACTCTCAAAAGTCGTCTTCAACACCACAGTTGAAAAGCATCAATTCTTCGGCTCTCAGCCTTCTTCACAGTCCAACTCCAACATCCATACATGACCACAGGAGAAACCATAGCCTTGACTAGACGGACCAATGGCACCACACTCCAGGACTCTTGCTGGAAAGTCCCAGGGACAGCGGAGCCTGGTGGGCTGCCATCTATGGGGCTGTACAGAGTCGGGCAAGACTGAAGCAACTTAGCAGTGGCAGTAGCAGACGGATCTTAGTCGGCAAACTAATGTCTCTGCTTTTGAATATGCTATCTAGGTTGGTCATAACTTTCCTTCCAAGGAGTAGGAGTCTTTTAATTTCATGACTGCAGTCACCATCTGCAGTGATTTTGGAGCCCACCACCCGCCCCCTCTCAAATAGTCTGACACTGTTTCCCCATCTAGCTCCCGTGAAGTGATGGGACTGGAACTCATAATTTTTGTTTTCTGAATGTTGAGTTTTAAGTCAATTTTTTCACTCTCCTCTATCACTTTCATCAAGAGGCTTTTTAGTCCCTCTTCTCTTTATGCCATAAGGGTGGTGTCATCTGCGTATCCGAGATTATTGATATTTTTCCCAGAAATCTTGATTCCTGCTGTGTTTCTTCCAGTCCAGCGTTTCTCAAGATGTACTCTACATATAATTTAAATAAGCAGGGTGAAAATAAACAGCCTTGGCACACGCCTTTTCCTATTTGGAACCGTCTGTTGTTCCATGTCCAGTTGTAACTGTTGCTTCCTGACCTGCATACAGATTTGTCAGGAGGTAGGTCAGGAGGTATGGTATTCCTATCTCTCAGAATTTTCCACAGTTTATTTTGATCCACACAGTCAAAGGCTTTGGCATAGTCAATAAAGCAGAAATAGGTGTTTCTCTGAAACACTCTTGCTTTTTCTATAATCCAGTGGATATTGGCAATTTGATATCTGGTTCCTCTGCATTTTCTAAAACCAGCTTGAACATCAGGGAGTTCATGGTATACATATTTTGAAGCCTGGCTTGGATAATTTTGAGCATTAATTTACTAGCATGTGAGATGAGTGCAATTGTTCAATAGTTTGAGCATTCTTTGGCATTGCCTTTAAAACACTGGAGAAAGAATTCAAAGAGAACACTAATAGAAGGAGAAATATACCGTGTTCATGGATCAGAAGAATCATTAAAATGAAAATGATTATACTACCCAAAGCAATGAGAGATTCAATGCAATCCCTATCAAACTGCCAGTGGTAATTTTCACAGAGCTAAAGCAAATAATATCCCAATTTGTATGCAAATACAAAAAACCTCAAAGAGCCAAAGCAATCTTGAGAAAGAAGAATGGAGCTGGAGGAATCAACCTGCCAGACTTCAGGCTCTACTACAAAGCCACATTCATGTCAATGTATGGCAAAACCAATACAGTATTATAAAGTAGAATAAAGTATTAAAAAAAAAAAGACAGTATGGTACTGAAACAAACACAGAAATATAGATCAGTGAAAAAAAAAAAAGCCCAGAGATAAGGCTATGCACATATGGACACTTTATCCTGGACAAAGGAGGCAAGAAAATACAATGGAGAAAAGACAATCTCTTTAACAAGTGATGCTGGGAGAACTGATCATCCACTTATAAAAGAATGAAACTACAATACTTTCTAACATCATACACAAAAATAAAACCAAAATGAATTAAAGATCTAAATGTAACACCAGAAACTATAAAACTCCTAGAGGGAATATAGAAAAAACACCCTCCAACGTACATCACAGAAGAATCCTCTATGACCCACCTCCCAGAATATTGGAAATAAAAAAATATTCCATTCTGTATATGTACCAGGCTTTCTTATCCATTCATCTGCCAATGGACATCTCAGTTGCTTCCATGTCCTGGCGATTGTAAGCAGTGCTGTGATGAACACTGGGGTACTCATGTCTCTTTCAGTTCTGGTTTCCTCACTGTGTATGCCCAGCAGTGGAATTGCTGGGTTGTATGAAAGCTCTGTTTCCAGTTTCTTAAGAAATTTCTACCCTGTTCTCCACAGTGACTGTGCTAGTTTGCATTCTCACCAGACGTGTAAGAGAGTTAGTTCTCTTTATTCCATACCCTCTCCAGCATTCATTGCTTATAAACTTCTTGATAGCAGCCATTGTGACTGGTGTGAGATGGTAACTCATTGTGGTTTGGATTTTCATTTCTCTGATAATGAGTGATGAGTATATTTTTATGTGTTTCCTTGCCATCTGTATTTCTTCTTTGGAGAAATGTTTTTTTAGATCTTTGGCCCTTTTTTTGAGTGGGTGATCTGTTTTTCTGGAATTGAGCTGTAGGAACTGCTTGTATATTTTTGAGATTAATTCTTTGTCAATTGCTTCTTTTGCTATTATTTTCTCCCATTCTGAAGGCTGTCTTTTCACCTTGCTTATAATTTGCTTTGTTGTGCAAAACTTTTAAGTTTAATCAAGTCCTGTTTATTTTTTCTTTTATTTTTATGACTCTGGGGTGCAGTGGGTCATAGAGGATTCAGCTGTAAATTTCTTTTTCTGTGCATTCATTGTTGTTTTATTTTGAAGGAGGGTTGATTATTGATCCTGTTTGTTTCAAGTGTACAGGGGCTGGATTCAGAGATGTACAGCCATTTATCAATTTGTTTTTGGCTTCATTTTCCCCAGAGAGAAGAGTACAGTGTCTCCAATAAGCTGTCCTTTGCTATTCAACACTGTTTTTCCTGATTATCTGTTTGATGCATGCTAACACCTGTTTGTTCCTTGCAAACTCTTCATTTATTCCACATCTCTAATTTTTTTTTTAATAATCGTAAGTTGGTTTTCTAAGTTTGTGAGTCTGTTTCTACTGTGTAATAGACTATATGTGCATTAATTTCAAGAAGATACCTGTCAGTGATACCTTCTATAATTTGTCTTTCTCTATTGATCTTCCTTTACTTCATATGGTATTCATGCTCTGTGCATCCATGCTGTTGTCACTGGCATTATTCCATTGTGATTCAGGGCTAAGTAGCATTCCAGTGAAGTGGTGCTCCACTCTGACTTCATTTTCCTGTCAATGAATAACTTCATTTAATTTGTTGTAGGGAGGGCTTCCCCAGTGGGCCAGCCAGTAGAGAATCCACTTGCCAACGCAGAAGATGTGTGTTCAGTCCCTGGGTGAGGAAGATCCCCTGGAGAAGTGCATGACAACCCATTCCAGTATTCTTGACTGGAGAATCCCATGGACAGAGGAATGTGGTGGGCTACAGTCCATGGGTTCACAAAGTGTTGGACATGACAGAAGCGAATGAGCGTACATGCAAAGGAAAAAAACAAACAAACTTATTTTATTCTATACATTTTTTGAGAAAAAATGAGATCCAGTAACAGTGAGCAGGCCTGACCATTCCTAGTTTTTTGTTTTGTTTTGTTTTGTTTTGTTTTTAAGTTTAACTGCTCATAACTCTGAATGTCTGTGACTAGGTTTGCTTTTCTGCCCCTAACTGTGCAGGAGCTATAACATTTTTTTCTTTGGACTCTATGCTAAATGCATTACCTATCTGGTGGTTACCCTTACAACATACTTACCCTTGTACTGATATATCAGAAAGAAGGCTGCCGAGCCACCCCAACTGCCAGAGTCAGTTACTGGGTTATTGACTTCATTCTAAGACTGTCTGTGAAAAACTGCACGATGAGGAGTTCACTGACACCTAATTGTGAGCCCTTCCCATATATAAGCCCTTAGGCACCTCATAAGCAGGGAGTGGGACTGTACTCAGTTCTTCAGGCATGACCCTACTGTGTTCTGCTCTCTGCTGGCTTGAGAATAAAAGCCACCTTTATATCTCCTGCAAATTCTGTCTCTCTCTATATTTTTTTAATTTCACTTCATTGGGCAGAGAAAGCCAAGATTTTGGCCAGCAACAACTGAGGTTCTTGCCATTGCCTATCGAGCTGCCCTTAAAACAAGGTGCATGGGTCATTGAATTCTGATTTTCTCTGGGTCTGAGCCTAGACATGGAATTGTCAGGCCATGTGGTCTCTGAGTGTTTAGTTGAAAATGAACTTCCGTGCTTGTTTTGATAATTCCTGCACCCACTTACATCCCCACTGAGAGTGTAGGATAATCCCCTTTTGCTTCCATCCTCTGCAGCCCCTTTTCTCTGTAGATTTTTAGAAAGTGGTCACTCTGACCTGTGGGAGGGGATTTTTCATGGGAGTCTTGATTTGCATGGATTTAATACACAGTGGCCTGTTGCAGTCCATGGGATTGCAAACAGTAGGACACAACTGTGCAACTGAACTGAATACATAGTGATCTGGACGAACTTTTCATGTGCTTTCCAATACTGTACAAAGTGACTACAGTTTACCTGTTGACATTGTTGTCTTGAAAGGTGGCCATTTTGAATTCTTGTCTGGTGATCTATGCCAGGACATGACTGTAAGGGAGGGGTCATTTACATTCCCATGGGCCTTCTGAATATGAAGATAAAAGCAGCATTAAGTTTAGTTGTTTTTCTGGAAGTCGGTTCTAAAGAAACAACATGGCTTGCTTCTCCCACTCTGGACTTCAGTCGTTGAGGTTCACGGAAATCTCTGTTCATTGATTGTCAGCTAGAGTGGAATGTGCCAAGGCTCGAGTCTCATTTTTTTCTTTCCCCTTACCCAGGGTCCCCAGGACACATCCTAGTTTGTGGACATCACCATGCAGAAGGTGCTGTCATCTGTAGGTGGGGTGACCCTAAGGACAGAGGCTGGAGGTATGAACCCCAGCCTAAGGAACATAGAGTGTTTAGGGTACCTTGCAAATCTGTTCCAGCCTGGAGGCTTCACCAATTATTGGGTGACGTAGGCTTGGTTTCTCTGCAGGAGGCTCCACCTGCTCTGGAAATTGGATGCTTATACAGAGGGAAGGAGGCATCTCAGGTCCATTGTGGGGTCACATTTCCTGCCCCTTGCTCGCAGCTCTATCTGCACTGAGACCCTCCAGGCTCGGGACCAAAACCAGCTCACACTCCAGGGATGTGACAACCTTTAGGCCACCTGGCCTGAGGAAAGTAGAATCCTTTCCAACTCCTTTTTTTGTGCTTTAATTCCCTAATTTAAATTGGCATATGTATTTGAATGACAAGGTTGTGGGTGTTTTTTGTTTTTATTTGGATTGACAACAATTTGATTTACTTTTACGTAGATGTGTATATTTTTTCTTCCAGGTTCTTTCCCGATATAAGTTGTTACAGTATTGAATAGAACTCCTGTTTACACAGTTGTTCCTGATGGATTGTTGTTGTTTTTAGTAATACTAGCCTCCCTATGTTATATTGACTCAGTTCTTTAATCCTTGTCCACAGGTTTGTTTTTTTTTTTTCTTTTCTTTCTTTCTGGGGACCATTGATTATTTTATGAGTCTGTGAGACTGTTTATCTTTGGTAAAGAAGTTTATCTGTATCCATTTTTAGATCCCAGCTACAAGTTATATCTTATGCTAATATCCTTCCCTGTCTCCCTCACCTCACTTGCTATGATCATCTCTACTTTATTCCCTGAGGCCTCCCATGGCATTCTTTCCTGCTTATTATGGCTGAATGATGTATATCGTTTATGTACTCCATCTTTTTTATTCCTTACAGACATCTTTGTTTGCATATATATATATATATATATATTTTTTTTTTTTTTCCATTCTGAGGACTGTCTTTCTCTTTCATTTTGGGTTCCTTTGCTGTGCAAATGCTTTAAATGTTAATTGAGTCCTGTTTTGTTAGTTTTGGTTCTTTTTTTTATTTTACTGGGCACACTTGGTAGAATTGAAGTTGCAGTATGTTCCCCCTATATTGTCCTCAAAATTGCATAGTATCTGTCTGACATTTAGATCTTTATCTTCTTTGAAGTTTATATTTGTGTATGGTTTGAGGGATATTCTAATTTTATTCTCATTTCCATTATTGATGCAGACCCATGGACTCCTCCATTGTGGTTTTCTCCTATTTGCATTTTAACAATGGAAGTGGATGGTTTCCTTCTTTAATGGCATCAGGCAGATTTAACTTTTGTAGAGTGCTTGACAATCACCATTCTGATAGGTGTGAGGTGACACCAAACACCCTTCCCTAACATTTAGCAATGTTGACAACTTTCAATGTGATGTTATTTAAGTGAGAGTTAAAGGTGCCTGTTAAAATTGGGTTTGTGACAGTCTACCCAGTTATGAATACTTGTTTGATGAACACGCCTAGGAGACTCCAGGAGATCAGTTGTTGTATATGTAGAAATGCTTGGACCTTATGAATATTAAATGCTCTTCAACACGACTTTCTGTTGAGGGGTGGGACTGTGGCCCTCCTTGTTGTTTTACGTGAGACCAAACTATGGTGGAGGTAATGAAGACAATGGCGACCTACTTCCAAAGGTCTCAGTGCCCCTGCCACTGCAGGAAGCCACAAGTGACACATGCTTCGACTAGATTCCCCTAGGCACTCATGGACAAGTCTGGGTCAGTCTCTTGTGGGATCACTGTTCCTTTCTCCTGGGTCCAGGTATGCACAAGGTTTTGTTTGTGCCCTTCATTAGTCTGATTCCCTAGTCCTGCGGAAGTTCTATAATCAAATCCCAGTGACCTCCAAAGTCTAACTCCCTTGGAATTCTCAGTCCATTTGTCAAATCCCCAGGTTGAGAAATCTGGAGGAGGGATGGTGTGTGTAGTTACCTGGAATGGGCGAAGCTGGGGTATTTTCTGTGTTGACCTGGCATAGATGGAGCTGGGGTTATCTGAGTGCTGACCTGGCATGGATGGAGGTGGGGTGGTCTGTGTGTTAACCTGGCATGGATGGAGGTGGGGTGGTCTGTGTGATAACCTTACATGGATGGAAGTGGGATGATCTGAGTGCTGACCTGGCATGGATTGATTTGGGGAGATCTGTGTGCTTACCTCTCATGGATGGACTTGGGACAATCCATGAGTTCCTAAGTGACAAGAGTTAAACTGTGATTGACTGGTGGGTGGGAGATCTTATTTAATAACAGGCAGGGAGGAGGCATATACCTGGAGCTTTTAAGTTACATAAGTCTCACTTGTTAATTTCTGTTGTTCAGTCCTTTGGGTTTGAGCCATGTTCATTCATCTGCTGGATGTTTCTCTGTCTTTTTGTTTGTTTGTTTGTTTAATTTACTGTGTTTGTGATTCCTTTCTTGTTTGAAAGGCAATGTTTCCTCTTAGCTATGGAGTCTAACTCTCCTGAGTGGGATTGAACCAATGTCTTGTAATAGTATCCTTGTTGAGGTATTTGTGTGTGTGTTCTGGTAGGTGGAGCTACACCGTGTCTCTCAGAAAGGCATTGGCTGTGTCCACTACTGTGGTTTGGAATGTATGGGTTCACTATGGCTTTGAGCAGCCTGTGTGCTGACATGCAAGGCTGTGTCCCAATCTGGCTGAAGGATAGGTGAAGGGTGTTTGGCACTACAGCCTGTTGGCTTTGGGGTGTAGCTTAGACTTAGTGTGAGATGGAGGCTTTTGGGAGGGCACTCACCCATTAATGTTCAGTTCAGCCAGGAGTGCTCTAGTGATGGAAAGTCCTGAAGTCATTCAGTTCAGTTATTCAGCTGTGTCTGAATCTTTGTGATCCCATTAATTGCAGCATGCCAGGCCTCCCTGTCCATCACCAACTACAGGAGTTCACTCAGACTCATGTCCATCAAGTCAGTGATGCCATCCAGCCATCTCATTCTCTATTGTCCCCTTCTCCTGCCTCTTTCACTCTTTCTCAGCATCAGGGTCTTCTCAAATAAGTCAGTTCTTCGCATCAGGTGGCCAAAATATTGGAGCTTCAACTTCAGCATCAGTCCTTCCAATGAACATGCAGGTATGATTTCCTTTAGGAGGTACTGATTGGATCTCCTTGCAGTCCAAGGGACTCTCAAGAGTCTTCTCCAACACCACAGTTCCAAAGCATTGATTCTTGGTGCTCAGCTTTCTCTATAGTCCTGCTCTCACATCTGTACATGACTACTAAAAAACCATAACTTTGACTACATGGACCTTTGAGAGAAAAGTAATGTCTCTGCTTTTTAATATGCTATCTAGGGTGGTCATAACATTTCTCCCAAGGAGTAAGCTTCTTTGTATTTCATGGCTGTGGTCACAATCTGAAGTAATGTTGGAGCCCCCCAAAATAAATGTTGTCTGTGTTTCCACTGTTCTCACATCTATTTGCCATGAAGTAATGGGACCAGATACTGTGATCTTCATTTTCTTAGACTCCTAGCTTATATATCTTTTGGCTTCCCTGGTAGTGAAGATAGTAAAGAATCTACTTGCAGTGCAGGAGACCCAGATTCAATCCCTGGGTCAGGAAGATTTCTTGGAGAATGAAATGGCAACCCACTCCATTTTCCCCACCTGAAAAAATTCCATGGACAGAGAAGCCTGGTGGGCTGTAGTCCACGGGGTCGAAAAGAGTTGAACACGACTGAGTGACTAACATGAATGCAGTTTAACTCTCTTTGGTGTGGCTCTCCTTAGCAAAGTTCTCATTAATTAGCTCTCCTTATCTTAGCTCACCTTTCCTTGGCTTAGCTCAACTTAGTCCTCCTTAGCTCACCTTAGCTCTCTTTAGCTCAGGTCTTCTTAGTTCAGCTTTTCTCAACTCAGCTCTTCATAGCTTTCCTTATCTAAGCTCTCCTTAGCTCAACTCTCCATAGCTCAGCCCTACTTATCTCTCCATAGCTCAGCCCTACTTATCTCTCCTTAGCTCAGCCCTCCTTAGATCTCCATAACTCTCCTTAGCTTAGCCCTTATTAACTCAGGTCTCCTCAGCTCTGCTCTTCATAGCTCTCCTCAATTAGCTCTCCTTAGGTTAGGTCACCTCTCCTTAGCTCAGCCCACTTTTCATAGCGCTCCTTAGCCAAGCACAGCATTCCTTAGCTCTCCTAAGCTTACCTTTCCTTAGCTTAGCTCTCTTAGACTTATTACCTCTCCTAGAGGGCTATGGAGAGATAACAAGGGCTGAGCTGTGAAGGGCTAAGCTAAGGAGAGCTGTGTTAGGGAGAGCCATGCTCAAGAGCAGAGTCACACTCAGGAGCAGAGCCAGACTCAGGAGAAATAGGAGGGCTGAGCTTAGGGGAGCTGAGCTAAGGAGAGCTAAGCTATAGAGAGCTACAGCAAGCTAAACTAGGGTTAAGTAATTAAGAAGAACTATCCTAAGGACGGCTCAGCTAAGGAGAGCTAAGTAAGGGAGAATTAAGCTAAGGAGAAATAATTAAGGAGAGCTAAGGAGGGCTCTCAAAGAAATAGAAGAAAACAATAGAATAGGAAAGAGGAGATCTCTACAATAAAATTAGACATACTAAGAGGGCATTTCATGCAAAAATGAGCCCAATAAAGATAGAAATGGTATGGACCTAACAGAAGCAGAAGTTATGAAGAAGAGATGGCAAGAATACACAGAAGAACTATATGATAAAAAGATCTTCCTGATCCAGATAATCACAATGGTGTGATTACTCACCTAGAGCCAGACATCCTGGAATGTGAAGTCAAGTGGGCTTTAGGAAGTGTCACTATGAAAGAAGCTAGTGGAGGTGATGCAATTCCAGTTGAGCTATTTCAAATGCTAAAAGTCGATGCTGTAAAAGTGTTGCACTCAATATGACAGCAAATGTGGAGAATTCAGCAGTGACCACAGGACAGGAGAAGGTCAATTTTCCTTACAATCTCAAAGAAAGACAATGCCAAAGAATGCTCAAACTACCACACAATTGCACTCATCTCACATGTCAGTAAAGTAATACTCATAATTCTCCAAGTCAGGCTTCAATAGTACATGAACAATGAACTTCCACATGTTCAAACTGGATTTTGAAAAGGCAGAGGAACCAGAAATCAGATTGCAAACATTTACTGGATCAACAAAAAATCAAGCGAGTTCCAGAAAAAATATATACTTCTGCTTTATTGACTAGGCCAAAGCCTTTGACTATGTGGATCACAATAAAGTGTGGAACATTCTTAAAGAGATGAGAATACCAGGCGATCTGATCTGCCTCTTGAGACCGGTAGGTAGGTCAGGAAGCAATAGTGAGAACTGCATGTGGAGCAACAGACTGGTTCCCAATATGGAAAGGAGTATGTCCAGGCTATATATTGTCACCCTACGTATTTAACTCATATGTGGAGTGTGTCATGAGAAACGCTGGCCTAGATGAAACACAAACTGGAATAAAGACCATGGGAGAAATATCAATAATTTCAGAAATGCAGATGACACTAACATTTCAGAAAATGAAGAAGAACTAAAGAACATCTTGATGAAAGTTAAAGAGGAGAGTGAAAATGTTGGCTTAAGACTCAACATTCACAAAACTAATATCATAGCATCTGGTCCAATCATTTCATGACAAATACATGGGGAAACAGTGGAAACAGTTAAACAGTTTATTTTGGGTGTTTCCAAAATCACAGCAGATGGTGAATGCAGCCATAAAATGAAAAGATGCTTACTGCTTGGAAGAAATGTTTTGACCAACCTACACAGCATATTAAAAAGCAGAGACGTTACTTGGCCAACAAAGATCCATCTAGCCAAAACTATGGTTTTTCCAGTAGTCATTATGGATGTGAGAGTTGGACCACAAAGAAAGATGAGTGCCAAAAAATTGAAGCATCTGAACTGTGGTGTTGAAGAAGACTCTTGAGAGTCCCTTGGACTGCAGGGAGATTCAACCAGTTCCTCATAAAGAAGATCAGTTGTGGGTGTTCATTGGAAGAACTGGTGCTGAAGCTGAAACTCCAATAGTTTAGCCACCTGATTTGAAGAACTGACTCATTTGAAAAAACACTGATGCTGGGAAAGATTGAAGGAGGCATGAGACAGAGATGACAGAGGATAAGATGTTTGGATGGCATCATCGACTCAATGGATACGAGTCTGAGTAAACTCCAGGAGTCAGTGATGGGCAGGGAGGCCCAGCATGCTGCAGTCCATGGGGTCATGAAGAGTCAGACATGAATGAGCGACTGAACTGACTGACTGAAGGAGAACTGAACTAATGATAGCTATCCAAAGAGAGCTAAGCTAAAGAGAGTCGAGGTAAGGAAAGCTAAGCTAATGGTAGGAGAGCTGTGTTAAGGAAAGCTAAGCTATGGAGAGCCGAGCTAATGATAGCTATCCTAAGGAGGACTACACTAAGGAGAGCCAGGAGGGCTGAAACAAGAGCTTAAGGAGAGCTATGGACAGCTGGGCTACAGAGAGCTAAGCTAAGGAGGGTTAAGCAAAGGAAAGTTAGGCTAGTAAACCTGCATTAAGGAGAGATAAGGAGGGCTGAGCTAAGGAGAGTGAGGGGTCAACAGGTTTGCTTGCTTCTCTGGCTCATTCTACTTTACAAACAAGTATGACAAAAACTCTAAGACAACACTAGCCATCCTAAAAGAGGAGGGAGTAAAAAGTCCTTGCAGCATGCAGGTTTTCTCTGTAACCACAGCCTTCAAACTATTGTTGATGAACATCTGATATTCACAAGGCCACTGGACTCAACGTGACCCCTATACTTCACCATGTCAGATGTAACTCATTAAAATAAACAGTAATTAAACCAAGCAACCAACAAACAAACTAACAAAAAAGGGACAAACTCAGGAAGTAAACAACACCAAACTCAAAGTGCTTTCAAAAAAAAAAGAATAATGGTCAACTGGGCTTCTTATCAGAGATACAAAATCTTTAGATTTTTGTCAACTGACATCAACTCTAAGCACTGGAAAATGCCACCATTGAAAATGGTCCAGACCGTTTTCATTAAGTTATTACCATTATTTCTTACCATTAAGAAATTGTAACTTAATATTAGTACCCACACAAAAGTGAAATGGACTTACATTCCTGGTTAAAAAAAATTATGGTTAGCGAATGTTGTCAGTGGGTGAAAGGACAAAAGATGAAGTCTGGAATAAACTTATTCCCAAAAATATCTATCCATAATCCACATGCACCTCCTGTATCAAGAGACATGTTCTCAATATATTCTAAAACCATAGCTGTGACAATAACTACAGCTGAATACCTCCAGGTATCTGTGGAAGGGTAGGAGAATCTGTTTACCTGCAATAAGTGCAATGGTGTAAATAGTCTTAAATAAGAAATAAACCTTTCACTTTAAGAAAAAAAACCTCAAAGGCCAGAGAGACAAAAGCTTTTATTGTTTTCCAGTTTCTCATTTTACTTTCATTTATAGCCAGGACTAGGAGAACCACAGAGGCTGCTGTTGCCATAGCAACAAGAGGAGGGAATAAAGAAATGCTGCCGCCTTTGGACATTTTCTCGAACACCAAGGGTAAACTAATTGCTGATCGACACACTATTCACAAGAGTGCTGAGCTCTAACAGATACCCACAGTTAACAAAATGCCAGAACTGACAGAGGGGGAAAAACTAAAGTAAATACAGGGAAAGCTAAAAGGAAAAGTATATGAAAGGATAAACACAATTCCATGTTTCTGTTAAAAAGGACATGACAATTTCCATATTAGGGGAATTCTAAGAGATTAAAAAAACTGAAGTTGCATGGACATCATCACTTCTGCCTGATCCTGGAAAAAAAGCCACTCTCAAATGTCAGACACTGCATATATGATAGAGTAATAGTACTACAGTGGACACTTTAGGGTACTGGTGGGATGGACCTGGTAAGAGCCACATGAGCATGACTAGAAAAGTGCACTCCCATGAGAGATAAATAAAGAGGTAGAGACAGTTTGATAAAACAGATCACCCCCTGGAATATTTCAGAAATAGACTTTAAATGCCACACACCCCAAACTGGATCCCTTGGTACCATTCAGGACATTGAAGAGATGAAACTAAAGATAGTGTACCAGGAGAGAACAATGGGTAAGCTAATGTGATACAGGTCTAGAATGAATTTTGAAACAAGAATTGAAATATGAATGTAGACTGTTTACCAAGATAGAGGTAAATCCAGAGATCATAACATTAAGTGAAGGAGGGCCGATTCAAAGAAACATCCATGAGGTCCAATGGACAGGCGAAATACAAAAATCTGGAGGGTGAACAGCCATACAAAGGTGACGTGGACCCAACCTGACAAGAAAATTATGGGTAGCAGAGTACCTGGGTGGATGGCAGGGATACATCTGGAGCTTGGCATTTGGTTCTTAATACAGATACATATAAAATAAAGAATCCATGTAAATCTACTTCAGCAAGAGTGGTAGATGAAATACACTTTAATAACATATAGGTGAAAACAAGCACAACTGAATACATCAACTCAGTCCCACAGAACAAGAATCTGGGCACGGAAAAGAAATGCATCCTTAGCAATCAATTTAAATAGAATAGAAACTTTTACTTAAAATAAAATCCCTAAGTGAGCATTCACCATGGTTGGTGGCATCTTCTGGATCCTTTTACTTGAATGCACAGCTAGGCCTGACTGAAACTGCTGAAGTCAGGTGCTGAAGGCCATCCTAAAAGAGGATAGAAGAAAGAAACCTTCTAACATGGAGGATTTTCTCTGCACACTAAGCACGAAAACGATCGCTGATGGATATCTGATATTCACAAGTCTGCTGGACTCCACATGACATGTACTGTTGAACACGCCAGGTGTCACACACTCAAAATTAAAAAAAAAATAAGTAAACACACATATACAAAGCAAGACTGGAATACCCTCAGGAATAAAACAACAGCAGGTAAGTATAATTAAAGTGCTTTCAAAATGCAAAAACCCCATAAATAGTACTCCATAAGGTATCTTATCAGAGATACAAAATCCAAACTACTGCAAGACATTGAAGGGTTAATGCGGCCACAATAGGGAAAGCAGAGATATGCATGCAAGCCGGTCTCTCTGCTCAAGGCTGAACTTGCTGGCAAGCGAGGCATTCTGACAAGGAATCTGGCCGCATCCTTGAGTTTAATGGTCCATTGTTAATGAGGGAGCATTCCTTTCTTTTGATAAAAGGAGAGAAGAGGGCTTTGGACAGACCTTGCAGTAAACAGAAGTTTCACTCCCCTTGCTGTATGATAACATGTATGCACCTGCACTGTACTGAAAAGGCTTATTCATGCAGTCTGGAATTCTGCCTAGGGGGCTATATAATAATAAACCACAATTATTTGTGCAGTCTTTTCCTCCGGCTGGAGTGTGTGTGTATCTCCTATATGTCTAGTATGTCTTGTGTGTTTTATGTCATTTCACTTGTAATCTCCAGTAATCAACAGACATCAAGTCTGAGCAATGAAAAAGGTCACCATGGAAAACGGACAGGCCCAGAAATGATAGACTAACATTAGTCAACAGGATCCTTTTATAATAGCGTGGGCATATCAGTGGGAGGAGCTAGGATAAGAATAATTGACCATGTGCCTTTATAGAAACAAATTAGAAAGTATGACAGGGCCTCTCCACTCCTATGATCCTTCAGAAATATCCAGATTTTGAAAATCACACACCCCAGAGCATGCACTGCAGCAGGATTTCCAATGCCCAGAGATGAAATTAGAGAAAGTACATGGGAACAGAAAGATGAATGAATCAAAGAATGGGATATGGCTTCACAATGGAATATGACTCAGGCATTGCAACAAGGAAATACTGCCATTGTCAGAAGTGCAGATAAGTGTGGTGATAATCAGAGTCAGTGAAGCATGGGCAGATTAGAGATAAGTCATAGGATTTCCCTTTCAAATGGGAGTGACAATATTGCTGGCAGTGAGTACTCCGATCTAGGTGAAACAGACGTCCAGTGCTGGGAACTCCCTGATGCTTAGCGAAGGGGATGGGAGAGAGAAAAGCTTATGCTGGAAGGCTGAAATTCATGGATTACCAAAAATAAGTGTCAAATACATAATCCAAAGAGACCAATGTAGCAAGAGTGATGTACCACACACTTGCAGACAGCAGGTCAGAGGAAACCAACACTGCTGAATACCTCTGTGTTTTGCTGTAAGGGAGCAAGAATCAGTACAGCCACAAAAAGACAACTCTGTACATCAGCTTCGTCAAACATGAAATATGAACTACAGTAAAACTGAGAAGGAAGGAGATAGAAGCTTATGGGAGTTGAGGGCTGTGGTGGGGTGGAGGGGGCTGCAGACTTCCTCTAGCTCATGCTACTCTTATGTACAAGTGGAAATGCACATACCTCTGAAGATGCAGTTATCGTAGTAACAAGAGGGCAATCCAAAGACGTGCTGACACCTTCTGACTGCTTTAGGAGTAGCAAACTTAAAATGTGGCCTGATGGACACTGGCTATTCACAAGGCGACCAGGCTCTAAATGAAACCTACCTTTGTGGAATGGCCAGGGGTTCCACACCAAACAAACAAACAGAACAAAGCACATGATGAGGAAGAAAACCTCAACTGGTAAATACTTAATCAATGCTTAGAAAGATGCCTCCAGAAATGTGCCTCGTTTGCTCTCTTATCAGCGACCCCAAAATGTTAAACTGTAACACAATATTACTACTGAGAAGTGAAACAGGCGACTATTCAAAACTCTTCAGATAAGGAAAAGTAGAGAAATATTAGTTAAGGGGACCTTTGTATGCCACTGGTGGGAGGTAAGCGGTCAGAGCCTTTATGAGCATGACTGTCAAAGGGCCTTGGAATCACAAAATGAGATAGGTGATGTCATATGGCAGTTCCATCATGGAATATTTGAAAAGTCAACAAATCATGGAAAACACGGCCAAACCCCCACCTCCACAAACATGTACGTCAGGAGCACTTACAATGTCCAAGAGAGGAGAGGAAAGGGAATCGTTAGGTGTAGACAAAAGGAGAAAAAAATGAGACATAGTGAAACAACAAAATATGACTCAGACATTATGAAAATGCCAAAAAAAATTTGCCATTTTTAGGGATACAGAGAAATCTAACGAGAGTAACAGTAAGTACAGAAGGATGGGTTAAAGACATATAAAAATATATACCTTCCAGAGGGGATTAAAACACATATTGATGGCTCTGAGCACTCACACAAAAGTGAAATAGACTACACTCCTGGTAAGAAAATTACAGTTAGCAAAGGGTATTGGTGGGTGAGAGGCTGAAGGGTGAAGGCTGGTATACACTTATATCCACAAGTACATTTGCATAATACACAAGGACCTCCTGTATGAAGAGACATGTACTGCACAGATTCTAGAAGATAGCTCTGACAATAACCACAATTGAATACCTCCAGGTATCTGTGGAAAGGAAGGGGAAACTGTTTCCCTGCAACAACTACAATGGTGTTAATAATCTTGAATAAGAAATAAAGTTAGACTTAAAGAAAACCCTCACAGAGTAAAGAGATAAGAAATTTGGTGAAGTCCTGTGTCTACTACTCTCCTTTGACAACCAGGCCAAAGATAACCTTAAAGGCTTCTATCACCATAGTAACAGGAGGAAGAAATGAAAAAATGTCGCCGCCTTGTGGACATCTCTAACAGCAACTTGAAAATCCTTACTGATGGCAAGACTATTCACAAGGGTGCTGAACTCTAACATATCCCCACCTTAAACAAATAGCCAGGGCTCAAATGGGGGAAATAAGCTAAGGGAAACACAGGGGAAGATAACAGAAAGAGGATAAAAACAGTAAACACAATTCTGTATTTCTTTCGCTAAGCACATGACAATTTGCACAAAGAATGAATGCTAAGAGATACCAACAAAGATGCAAAGACAGTATTACCTCTGCCTGAGTATTTAAAAAGGCCACTGGAAAAAGATGGACATGGCATCAACTGTAGAGTAATGCTGGTACAGTGGACACTTTAGGGTACTGATGGGATGGACCTGGTCAGAGGCACTATGTGCATGATGAGAAAAGTTCAGTCCCATAAGAGAAAAACAAATAAAGAAGTAGAGACAGTATGATAAATCAGGTCCTCTCCTGGAATATTTCAGAAATGAACAGACTTTAAACACCACACACCCCAAACCAGGTCCCATGGCACTACTCACAACCTCAAAGAGATGAAAATAAAAATAGTGTGCCTGGACAGAGGAATGGATAAAGAAATGTGATATAGGTCTAGAATGCATTTTAAACCAAGCATTTACATCTTAAAGGAGGCTGTCTTCATATATATATATATAAATCCAGAAATCATCACATTGAGTGAAAGAGGATCAATTCAGGATACATTCTGGTATGCAACAGAGCAGCGGAAATTAAAAATCCACAGCAGTGGGCAGCTACACAAAGGTGCCACGTACACCCAAACTGACAAGAAACTTATGGGTAGCAGGGTACCCTGGTGGATGGAAGGGATACATCTGGAGCTTGTAATTTGGTTCTTCCCACAGATACATATAAAAGAGAGAATCCATGTGATCCTAGTTTAGCAAGAGTGGTCGATAAAACACTCTAATAACATATAGGTGAAAACAAGCTCAGCTGAATATATCAACTAGTCACAGTGCCACAAAACAAGTATCTGAACACGGAAAAGAAATGCATCCTTGACAATCAAAATAAATAGAATTGGAAGTTTACTTCAAATTATAAAGTGAGCAGTCACCAGGATTTTTGGCATCATCTGAATCCTCCTACTCGAATGTACAACTAGGCCTGACAAAACCTCTCAGTTGATGCAGGCCATCCTCAAAGAGGACAGAAGAAAGAAACCTTCCAGTGTGGAGGATTTTTTCTGCCACCACAGCAAGTATTGATCGCTGATGGACATGTGATATTCACAAGGCTGCTGGACTCGACCTGATCCCTATCTTTGAACATGTCAGGTGTCACACACCCAAAATTAAATAAATCAATAAACACACACATACAAAGCAAAACTGTAACAGTCTCAGGGATAAACCATCAGCAGGTAAATACAATAAAGAGCTTTTAAAAAGCAGAAAGCCCATGAATAGTACTCCTTAGGGTTTCTTATCAGTGGTACAAAATACAAACTGCCACAAGACATTAACTCTGAGCAATGGAGAAGGCCACCATGGAAAACAGACCAGACCAAAAATGGTAGATTAACATTAGTCAGTGGGATCCTGTTATAGTAATGGGGGTATATCAGTGGGAGGAGTCAGGATAAAAATCACTGTCCATGTGTACTTGAGCCCAGCCCCAGTTGGATCCAGGGTATCTGAAATGTGGATGACGAGGCAAGAGAGGTTTATAGATATAGATTTATATTCAGAGAGATATATAGAGATAAGAAAAGAGTTAAGATAACAGATGAGAAAAAGAGACTGATATTCCTTGGTTTACACAGAAAGCTAATAAAGTCTCAAGCAAGTGACTTGCTCTGTTCACATAGGCCATAGATGCCCACTTGAATAGCAGATGATGCCCTCCTTGGGCTGCCTTTCACATGGGTCTCAGAAACCTGGGCAGAAAAGTGAATACAGAAAGCCTCTGTGTTCTAAGGGATCTGCCTGAAAAAGACAGCGAGAACCAGGGCGAAAAAGAGAGAGGAAAAAGAATTGTCATGAGGAAGGCCGAGCTTGTGCAAATAACCCATAACTTTATTTTCAAAATGTGCTTATATACCCTGTTTTACATAATGGAAGATGCAGAGTCATGCAGGGGCAGCAGCCCTGACTCTTATTGACAGCAGACTTCTTTTTGGCATGTCTTTCCATATACAAAAGCTCTCAGGTGATTCAAGTAATGCTTACAATTCTCCAAGCCAGGTTTAAGCAATATGTGAACCGTGAACTCTTGATGTTCAAGCTGGTTTTAGCAAAGGCAGAGGAACTAAAGATCAAATTGCCAACATCCACTGGATCATGGAAAAAGCAAGAGAGTTCCAGAAAAACATCTATTTATGCATTATTGATTATGCCAAAGGGTTTGACTGTGTGGATCACAATAAACTGTGGAAAATACTGAAAGACATGAGAATACTAGACCACTTAACCTGCCTTTTGAGAAATCTGTATGCAGGTCAGGAAGCAACAGATAGAAATGGACATGGAACAACAGACTGGTTCCAAATAGAAAAAGGAGCAGAAATAGATGTTTTTCTGGAACACTCTTGCTTTTTCCATGATCCAGTGGATATTGGCAATTTGATATTTGGTTCCTCTGCCTTTGCTAAGACCAGCTTGAACATTTAGAGTTCACGGTTCACATATTGCTGAAACCTGGCTTGGAGAATTGTAAGCATTTAAATTATTTAAATTATTGCTTATTTAAATTATATGCAGAATACATCATGACAAACACTGGACTGGAAGAAGAACAAGCTGGAATAAAGATTGCTGGGAGAAATATCAATAACCTCAGATATGCAGATGACACTACCTTTATGGCAGAAAGTGAAGAGGAGCTAAAAAGCCTCTTGTTGAAAGTGAAAGAGGAGAGTGAAAAAAAATGGCTTAAAGGTCAACATTCAGAAAATGAAGATCATGGCATCCGGTCCCATCACTTCATGGGAAATAAATAGTGGAACAATGAAAACAGTGTCAGACTTTAATTTTGAGCTCCAATATCACTGCAGATGATGACTGCATCCATGAAATAAAAAGACGCTTTGTCCTTGGAAGAAAAGTTATGACCAACCTAGATAGTATATTCAAAAGCAGAGACATTACTTTGCCAACAAAGGTTCGTCTAGTCGAGGCTATGGTTTTTCCTGTGGTCATGTATGGACATGAGAGTTGGATTGTGAAGAAAGCTGAGTGCCAAAGAATTGATGCTTTTGAACTGCGGTGTTGGAGAAGACTCTTGAGAGTCCCTTGGACTGCAAGGAGATCCAACCAGTCCATTCTGAAGGAGATCAGCCCTGGGATTTCTTTGGAAGAAATGATGCTGAAGCTGAAACTCCAGTACTTTGGCCACATCATGAGAAGGGCTGACTCAATGGAAAGGACTCTAATGCTGGGGGTGTTCGGAGGCAGGAGAAGGGGATGACTGAGGATGAGATTGCTTGATGGCACCACAGACTCGATGGACTTGAGTATGAGTAAACTCTGAGAGATGGTGATGAACAGGGAGGTCTGGCGTGCTGTGATTCATGGTTTGCAAAGAGTCGGACCTGACTGAGCGACTAAACTGAATTGAAGGCCAGGAAGTCTGTTAAAAATTTATGGATTTTTTTCTCGATAAATATTAATCAAACCAGAAACTAATTTTCCCCTGAAATGTTTTTTTTTAATCTGCATCATACTCAAAGTACTAATGTTATATTCTTATAGAACAAAGGTGCAGTGGGTTGCAACAAAGAAAGTACTTAACTCAAAGAGCTACTGTTGCTACTTTTTTTTTTTCTTTCTGTATATCAATTATCTTAATTAATGCCCTCTGGGTACACAATAGATAAAGGATATGAAAATTTGGCAGCAAGTATTGGCTCAACAATGGAACCCTTAACCAGTTCTAGTCTAATGATTTTTAACTCCTCAGAAGGCTCTACATTCCTAGATTTTTTTAAGCTTCCTGTGCCTCTTGAGGTTGGGAGGCTGTAAACAACCATGTGTGTAGCTGTAAAAAGTCTGAATAAACCTGTCACGCAGGTTAGAAAGCCATCAGAGGGTTTTTAGATTGAAATACTCTTATTATGCACAGGAGATTTATTATCAAAAACTCTAAATTAACCTTTTTCCAGAAACATTTCCCCTGTTAATATCAGAGGAGTTGGTGAAAGACATAATATAATTAGGCAGACAGACTCTGATTTTGGGGTAGAGGCTCAAGTAGGCTCAGGAACGTTTCCTTGAGATCCCACTGGCCTTTACCTGTCAGATCTCTTCCTCATGATCTTTGCTTTGTGCAGGATTTCTCATGCTGACTCCCAGAATCTCCTGCCTTATTTTTTATTTCTTAAAACAGCCAGATGTAGTTTGTAGTGAGCTTCTGAATGCTCTGTCAAAGTATCCTTTAAAGCCTGCAATTCAGTCCCAATATGTATTATTGCTTCTTCTAGGGTGTCTACCCTCTTTTCTAGTTTCCTATCTATAACTTCCTGTGTTTCCAGCGTTAAAGAAACATTCTTACATACTATCAACCTATTGAGCAGTATGCACTTGTTGAGTCAATGAAATTGCTGCCACAGTAACAGAAACAATTGCAGTTATTAAAGTTGATATTGCTAAAATAACTAACCCACAAACCGTCGTGATCGCATTAAATCTTGTAGTTGCAGCAGCACAGCAAGACCCTAGTTAGCATACCAATAAGTGGTTACAGTCATAGGCACCATAAGACAGGGTGGACGTTGCAACAGCACAAAAGAACAAACATTGTATTGAGGGGTCAAACAAGATCGGAGCATACATTGTTCACAAGACACTACCTTAGGTCCACCTGAATAATTCATTTGTATATTAAGTCTTCCAGAGTCATTAGTGAAAAGAAAAACATAAGGAGACAATAGACAAGCTAAAATAGAGTAAATATAATTATTTTCTGGCTGGGTTAAAGTAATAGGGGCAATAGTGGCAAGGGCTCTCCAAATTTCAGGCTGCCAAAATGTTTTACGCTTAGCAGTATAAGACAGCATAGGGGGAACAATTTAATTATGATGCCATCTAGTGGCAGCTACTGGCCAAGGAACTGAATATTCTTTCCAATTGTCCAATCTATTGACACAGTCATCATTTGAACATTGGGTTCTGACATGGATTTGGGTTGCTCCAATCCTGAACTGTAATATTTATTCCTCCCAGTAATCTGTAATCAATTATGGAATTATAAGAACAAGATTTCCAAGTCTGATACCCTAAACAATCATCTATAGTTTTCCATATTACATCTGAGGTAGGAACATTGTCACAATGTGGATATTCTGGTGGAGCTTTGAGAAACAGGATTTATAGGGGTCAAGGAGCGTACGAGCATATGAGCTTGTAATATTCAAACTGACTCATTCCCTCTAACTGCAAATTTCTATGTTGAGGAATCTGTCAGAACTGTTTTTAGTGGTTCCAACATATCATTTTTTGGTTCAAGTAATGAAATGTCCTGTATATACTGGAGGGAAAATTAAACCAAGCAGAAAGATCGTCTGTGAGTCCCCTAGATATATAATTGAAAATAATAGGGTATTGGTCTTTTACATAGAAAGTATAAGATCCTCTGAGAAGGCAAGGTTGACCTGTATTAACCCTTATAGGGCTACTACTCAACATGACTACTTGAAAAGTTGGAGGAACAGGGAAATATGCCTAATAATTTTCTGGAGAGGGGGAGGAGAAGCCTACCTGGCAAGATAGTAAGGCAAGCATAGCAATAAACACTTTCTCAGGGGAGGCTAAAGATCTCTGTAAAGAAGCTATCCCCTGTGCCTGGTGACAGAGCGTCCTAATCCGTACCCAGCGGGTATGGAGGCTTGCTGAGTTGCCTGAGTAGGACTCCCTGGCATCTTCCTGCGGGGTAAAGGATTAGGGGAACAATATCCTTTATACAAAATTGTGACATGTGTCTGGTGGGTGGGTCCATTCACTGTTTATGCAGGGTCTCCAATGTCAGTTGTCTCGAGGTCAGCAGGATGTCCCGTATTATTGGAGGGAGTGGAGACAGAGGAGACCCCTTCCTTTTTTGAGGTCGCAGGTGTCGGAGGAGTTGTGACATGATGAATCACCCTGTCTGGAGCCCAAATCAGAGAATATTCATCTGTGGAAAAACGCAACTGTATCCTTAGCCACTAGTTAACAATGGGTCAGGACTGTTCCATTATCCAGAGAGGAGGTCTTTCCATTTCACCAGCGGGTTTGCATTCTGTTGCTCTGGACACCAATGACGAAGCATTGCAGTGGTTCCAGACAAGTCAACATCCAAGAGAGCATGTTGTAAAATCTGATGGGGGGAACTATACTTAAATTCCCCTTCCTTTAATTTTTGAATTTGTATTTTTAATGTTTTGTGTGCTCTTTCTACTATAGCTTGTCCCTGGGGATTATAGGGGATGCTTGTGTTATATTTTATTTGAAATGTTATACAAAATTCTTGGAAAGATTTAAAAGTGTAAGCAGGGGCATTATTAGTTTTTAAAGCCTTTGGCAAACCCAAATATAAAAAAAAAAAAAACAAGTAAAGAGATGTTGTATTACATTTTTATATGCTTCTCCTGTGTGGGCAGTTGCAATAATGACATGAGAAAAAATATCTATGGTTACATGGACAAAAGACAATTTTCCAAATGAGGAGACATGAGTTACATCCATCTGCCAGAGCATATTAGCTTTGAGACTGTGAGAGTTAACTCCCATAGGCAAGCTATTTATAGTAGTGGGGCAATGTGAACAGGAACAAACAATCTCTCAAGCAGACTTTCGAGGAATCTGAAACTGACTTCTTAATGCAGTAGCATTTTGATGATGAAGTGAGTGGGAGGCTCGGGCTTCAAAAACAGAGGCCACTGTAGGCTTGGTTAGTGAATCTGCCAAATCGTATAGAGCATTTAAACGTCCAGGCAGTCCAGAATGGGCTTCAATGTGGTCAATGAAGAATACTCTGTTTCTTTTCCAAATGTGCTGTTGCAATTTAGTTAACAAGTGAAATATAGTAGTTTTGTTCTCTGGCAGAACTGCAGTCTCAGTTTGAGAAAACAGCCTGACCACAGACTGAGAGTCAGAGTAAAGGTTAAATTATTCATCTGCAAATATAACAAAAACCTGTATAACAGCTGTGAGTTCAGATCTTTGAGCTGAAGTTTCTTGTGTTTCCAAAACTGTATGATGGTTTCTTGTAACTATGGAAGCTCTGCCGTTTGCTGACCAGTCAGTAAAAGCTATCTGAGCATCTGGAATAGGGAACTGTTTGCATCTAACAGGGAAAATAACTGGGTGACTAGATATAAAATTTAACAAAACATGTGAGGGTAAATGATGCAAAGTTTGACTGCAATAGTTTTCTATACCAATCTGCCAATATTCATCAAACATTAAAAGAGCATCAAGCTGTTCCTTATTATATGGAATTGTGATTATATGGAATTTTGGCTCTTTACCAAAAAAATCAATGCTTCACTTTCTTCCTTTTAATATTAATGTAGCTATCAAGCCTGGATAAGAAGCCACTTCTTTTTAGTTTGGGCGGGAAGATGAACCCACTCTAGGGGGCTGCTTTTCCATTAAACTCCTGTAGGTGCCATTGGGATGGCTAGGCAAAGGAATTGCCGTTTGCTGCTAAATTAATTCTTTTTACATAGCTATGAGATAAAGCTTTTTCTTATTTGCCTAGGGTCCCAGGCCTCAGCAGTTAACTGTCATTTTGAAGCAGGATCAAAGTCCCCATGTAAAATGTTAAAAGAAGCTTAAATTCGGCAGTGGTCAACTTTAAATGGGGCCTAATCCAATTAATATCATCTAAAAGTTCTGGATAATCATTCAAAGTGTCAAGATGGTCTTTTTTTAATTGTAGTGGGGCATGAGTCACTGTTTCTGAATTTATATCTCTTCCTAAGTAGGTTATGGGTGGATTGATTTGAATTTTCCCCAGGGAAATTTTTAGGCCTCTAGCTGACAACGCCTGGGTTAAATTTTGGAGGACGGTTTGTAAATGAACTCTATCTGGATGAGCTATTAAAATATCACCCAAATAGTGGGAGAGCCAGAACACTAAGTGCAGGTGGCTGTGAGAGCTGGCACACTAAGTGTGGCTGAGAGGAGCTACACCTTGTCCTTGGTCAGGGGCAGCAGCCTAGAGTGCCAGGCTGTGACAGCACAGAAATGGCCAAGAGGAGCTACACTGTGTCCAAAGTCAGAGGCGGTGACACAGAGGAGCTATTCTGCGTCTGAGGTCAGGGGTTGCCAGGAGAAGCCACTTCACGCCCAAGGCCAGGGGTGGTGACCCTAAGGAGCCAACCCAAATCTGAGGCCAGGGGCAGAAGCTGGGAGGAGACAGACACACCCGAGACCAGGGCTGGTGGCCAGGAGGAACAACCTGAGGAGTGGTGGCTGTGCAGGCGCAGGAGGGCCTAAAGAAGCTATCTCATGTTGAAGGTCAGGAATGATGGTGGTAAGAAAATAGGCCTCATCCAAGGTAAGGAGCAGTGGCTGTGCTTTGCTGGAGGAGCTGTGGAGAAATACTCCATGCCCAAAGTAAGAGAAACACAAGAAAGATGGTAGGTGCTGCAAGAGTGCATCAGAGGGCAGACACACTAAAACCATACTCACAGAAAACTAGTCAATCTAATCACACTAGGACCACAGCCTTGTCTAATTCAATGAAACCAAGCCATGCATGAGGGGCAACCCAGGATGAGCAGGTCACGGTGGAGAGGGCTGACAGAACGTAGTCCACTGGAGAAGGGAATGGCAAGCCACTTCAGTATTGTCGCCTTGAGAACCCCATGAACAGTATGAAAATGATAGGATACCAAAAGAGAAACTCCCCAGGTCATTAGGTGCCAAATATGCTACTGTAGTGGAGAAATAACTACTAATAACTGTAGTGGAGAGATAATGAAAGGATGGAGTCAAAGCAAAAACAAAACAAAACAAAACAAAACAAAAAAACACACACCCAGCTATGGATGTGACTGGTGATAGAAGCAAAATCCGATGCTGTAAAGAGCAATATTGCATAAGAAACTGGAATGTCAGGTCCCTGAATCAAGGCAAATTAGAAGTGGTCAAACAAGACATGGCAAGGTTGAACATCGACATTCTAGGAATCAGTGAACTAAAATGGACTGGAAAGAGTGAATTTAACTCAGATGACCATTATATCTACTACTGCGAGCAAGAATCACTCAGAGGAAATGGAGTAGCTCTCATGGTCAACAAAAGACTCTGAAATGCAGTACCTGGATGCAATCTCAAAAACGACAGAATGATATTTGTTTGTCTCCAAGGCACCATTCAATATCACAGTTATCCAAGTCTATGCCCCAACCAGTAATGCTGAGGAAGCTGAAGTTGAATGGTTTTATGAAGACCTAGAGACCTTTTAGAAATAACACCCCCAAAAGATGTCCTTTTCATATGGAGGAATGAAATGCAAAAGTAGAAAGTCAAGAAACACCTGGAGTAACAGGAAAATTTGGTCTTGGAATGTGGAATGAAGCAGGGCAAAGACTAATAGAGTTCTGTCAAGAAAATGCATCAGTCATAGCAAACACCCTCTTCCAAAAACACAAGAGAAGACTACACATGAACATCACCAGATGATCAGCACTGGTATCAGATTGATTATATTCTACGCAACCAAAGATGGAGAAGCTCTATATAGCCAACAAAAACAAGACCAGGAGCTGACTGTGGCTCAGATCATGAATTCATTATTACCAAATTCAGATTTGAATTGAAGAAAGTAGGGAAAACCGCTGGACCATTCAAGTATGACCTCAGTCAAATCCCTTATTTGGAATACAGTGGAAGTGAGAAATAGATTTAAGGGCCTAGATCTCATAGATAGAGTGTCTGATAAACTATGGAATGAGGTTCATGTATTGTACAGGACACAGGGATCCAGAACATCCCCGTAAAAAAGAAATGCAAAAAACAAAATGGCTGTTTGGGGAAGCCTTTCAAATAGCTCTGAAAAGAAGAGAGGCAAGAAGCAAAGGAGAAAAGGAAAGATATAAGCATCTAAATGCAGAGTTCCAAAGAATAGCAAGAAGAGATAAGAAAGTGATCAATGCAAAGAAACAAAGGAAAGAACAGAATGGGAAAGACCAGAGATCTCTTCGAGAAAATGAGAGATGCCAAGGGAACATTTCATGCAAAGATGGGCTTGATAAAGGACAGAAATGGTATGGACTTAACAGAAGCAGAAGATATTAAGAAGAGGTAGCAAGAATACCTGGAAGCACTGTATAAAAAAAGATCTTCATGACCCAGATAATCATGATGATGTGATCACTAATCTAGAGCCAGACATCTTGGAATGTGAAGTCAAGTGAGCCTTAGAAAGCATCACTACGGGGAAAAAAAAAAAAAAAAAAAAACCTAAGGAGAGGAGGGCAGGGGAGGTCTGGATTGTCACATGTTTTCTTTCCATTACTGGAGATCTTTTAACTGTTTGATGTTTAAATGTTATGGATGGCCTAATTGGGGATATCACCCTTAAGTTCCTGGCAGCAGATGACCTGATTGAAGAGGTTTCTCTTAAACTCCTGGAAGCCGATATTCTGATTAGGGAGGTTACTCTTAAATTCCTGGCAGCATCTTTATCTAAGAGAAGTTAGTCCTCGTCAGAATGGTATGGAGTTGTTTCCTCTAAATTTTCATCATCCTGAGGGTAAAGCTAATCTTTTTGCTCATCCCTATCTTCTACATTTCATTGACAGTCATAGCGGCTAGCCTTTTCCTTTAACTGCTGATAAGTAGGTATTGCCTCTTTTCTTCATCTTCCTCTTTTACATGTACCTTTTTTTCTTCACTTTCCTCTTTAACATGTACCTTTTCAGATTCAGGAGCTTGGTCTAAAGCATCTCTAATTATATTCCATAAGGAAAAGGCATCAGTAGGCACCTTTTCCAGACAATGTTCAGTATAGTAAGTTTTTAGCTGTCTCCTACTGTTTCCCAAGCATGTAAGTTAACAGTGCCCTTTTCTGGAAATCATGGACAGGGCTTTTGTACAAATGCAAAAAGGAATGAATATTGATTTTCTTAATTTTGATTCCTCTTTTATTTAATAATTGCAAGATTACACCTACAAAAATATGTCTTTCTTTTGACTCACTGTTACTCATGTAAGAAATTTAAGTCTTGTAAAGAAGGTTTTGTTTCAACCTTTGTAAAGAGAGGTTTCTTTTCAACCCTTTAAAACCTCCCACTGCTACTTACCATAACTATCTCATGCAGGGGAGTCCCGGATAACCTGAGTGTGGTCCTAGCCATCCCCAAAACTGAGAAATGGGTGAGACCTACCTTTGCATAGACTGTTCTGGGTGCTACTTACCGGGGTCCAGCCCTGGTTTGATCCAGGGTATTCAATGTATGGAAGGCAAGGTGAGAGAGGTATACAGATATAGGTTTATAGACAGATATCTATATATGAGAGAGAAACAGAGATAAGAAAACCATTTAAAAAAATAGAGAGAAGGAGGCTGATATTCCTTGGTTTACACAAAAAGCTAACAAAGTTCCAAGACAAGAGACTTGCTCAGTTCACGTAGGCCAAAGGTGTACATTTGAATAGTGGACGGTGCACTGCCCTGAGCTCCCTCTCACGTAGGTCTTAGAAATTCAGGCAGAAAAGTGAACACAGAGAGCCTCTGTGTTGCAAGGAATTAGCCTGGAAAAAGGAGGAAGGAAGAGGGTGAAAGAGAGAGAGAGAGAGAAAGAGAGAGAGAGAGAGAGAAAGAGAGAGAGAGAATTGACATGAGGGAAGCCAAGCTTGTGCAAAGACCTCAGAACTTTATTTTCAAAAGGTGCTTATATACCATAAGTTTTACATAATAGAAGACTCAGAGTCACACAAGGGCAGCAGTCCTGACCCTTATCAATATCAGGTTTTTTTCCCCCTCTTTCCATATACAAAAGGTATCAGGTTATTTACATTATCTTAAGGCTAGGAGGCCTGTTAACATTTTATGGCTTTTTTCCTTGATAAATGTTAATCAACCCAAAACCTCATTTTCCCTTGAAATGTTTTTTATTTAATCTGCATCACTCTCAAATTACTAAATAAAGTTACATCGTTATAAAACAAAAGCACAGTGGATTACAACAAAGAAAGTACTTAACTCAAAGATTTAATGTTGCTACTATTTTTTTTATATATCAAATATATTAATTAATGCACTCCTGGGTACACAATAAATAAAAGATATGAAAACATGGCAGCAAGTATTGGCTCAACAATGGAATCCTTAACCAGTTCTAATAATTTTTAACTCCTCAAAAGGCTCTACATTCCTAGAATTTTTTAAGCTTTCTGTGCCTCTCACAGTTGGGAGGCTGTAAACAATCATGTGCATAGTTGTAAAAAGTCCGGATAAACCTGTCAGACAGGCTAAAAAGCCATCAGAGGGGTTTCTGGATTGAAACAGTCTTATTATACAGAAGACTTATTATCAAAACTCTCTAAACTAACTTTTTCCAGCAAAAGGAGGTGAGGGAATGGCACCCTGTTAATGTCAGAGGAGTTGGCAAAAGGCATATTATAGTAAAGCAGGCAGACTGGTTTTGGGGTAGATGCTCAAGAAGGTCCAGGGAGGTTTCCTTGAGATGCGACTCGCCTTTGCCTGTCGGGTCACTTCCTCATGACCTTTGCTATGGGCGGGATTCCTCATGTAGTCTCCTGGCACACATACATTTATAGAAACAAATTAGAAGGTATAACAGTGCCTCTCCACTCCTATGATACTTCAGAAATACACAGATTTTGAAAACTACACACCCCAATGCACGCACTGCAGCAGGATTCCCAATGCCCAGAGATGAAAGTAAAAGAAGTACATGGAGAGAGATGAGTGGAACAAGGAATGGGATTTGGCTTAATGATAGAATATGATTCAGGCAGTGCAACAAGAAAATACTGTCATTGTCAGAGGTACAGATAAATGTGATGATAATCAGTCAGCGAAGAAGGGCAGATTAGAGTCATGTCATAGGATTTCCCTTTCAAATGGGAGCAACAATATTGCTGGCAGTGAGTAATGAAACCAAGGTGAAATGGACACCCAGTGCTGAAAACTCCCTGATGCCTAGTGAAGGGGATGCATGAGAGAAAATCTTACATTGGAAGGTTGGAATACATGGATTCCCACAAATACTTGTCAAATAAATATTCCACAGGGACTGATATAGCAAGATTGATGTACTACACACTTGCAGAGAACAGGTTAGAGGAAATCAACACTGCTGAATAATTGTGTCTTCGTGTAAGGGAGCAAGAGTCAGTACAGCCACAAAAAAGCAACTCTGTGCATCAGCTTCATCAACCATGAAGATGAACTACAGTAAAACTGAGAAGTAAGGAGATACAGGCTTTCAGGGGGGTGCTGGCAGGGGTGGGGTGGGGTGGCGGTTGACTTCCTCTATATCATGCTACTCTAATTTTCAAGTGGAAATTCACATACCTGTAAAGATGCAGTTACCATAGTAACAAGAAGGAAACCCGAAGAAATGCTGCAAACTTGTGTCATAGTTTTAGTAGGTGGCAAGATTAAAACTTTAATTTTTCCTGTATAATCAGAATCTAGTACTTCAGGCACCACCAAAATTTCTTGAAAAGAAAGCAATCTGTGCCCTAACACAAGTCCTACAATGCCCTTAGCCAGGGGGTAGCTGCTCCCATTGGAATTTGAGCAACTGGCACATCAGGGGTGCCATGGTGGAGCTGAGGTCTAGTCCTTAGCTGCTGCTGCTCCTGCTGCTACCTGGAGTTGATTGGCGTGGCTTTTTGTCTCTGTTTAGGAGGACATTGCCAGCAAAAACGTTCTATTTGGCCTCAAGAGAAATGTTTTTTATTTGTAAAATCCTTCTTATTATGATTATTTTTCTTTGTTTTTCTCTTTTTCTCTTTCTTTTCTCTTTTTCTTCTTTGCTTGGGTGAGGCCTCCCTGAGGCAGTTTTCTGCAAAAAGCAGGCTCCATTTTAAAATCTCTTTTGCTCAAAATATTATCCCTATCCTATTTAGCCTTAAACAATGTTTTGGGAGGCTTTGGATGCAAAGTGGGGAATTCTTAAGCCCTGGGGAGGCACAAGCAGAGGTTGCAGTGGTCCCTTAAATAATATAGATTTTTCTTTAAGGTTTGATTTGTGTAGAGGGGGAGGGGGCTTTCCAGGGCTCTCGGACGCTGCATCCTGTAAGCACTCTCCTTCCTCGAGAGGAAGAGTACAGTCTCCCTTATTTTGTTTGCCAATGGCAGAAAATATGACATGCACAGAAGGTGAAGACCCACTTCCATCCACTGCTATAGCCTCTCCCATAAGCTATCCAACAGCCTCATGATGAGGGACCAGAACATTTCTAATCATATTCTACATAGCAGAAACATTTACAGGAACATCTTTTTTTCTGATGCAAACTATAGTGTTTTTAGCTGTTTTGTATCTTCACCCAAGTATTTAAATCCCTTTTCTGGAAACTAAGGACATTGCTTTTGTGGTACTAGACTTTTGCCTTTAATTTATCTTTTGTTTAACAGTTGCTAAATTACTTTTATAAAGAGTTGTTCTTTTGACTCATTGTTACCAGTGTCAGAAAATTAAGATATATAGAAAATTCTGCCTTGACAAAGTTTTACCTTTTGCAAGCGGCGGGGGGTGAACCTGAAGAAAGCAGGTTTTTTTTCAAACTCTAGAGCACCAGGTTTCTCCTAAATCCTTCAACACTTCCCACTCCTACTCACTCTGTCTATCCTACAGAGGGGTCTGCAGCACCCTGGGTGAGGTCCTAGCCATCCCAAACATTCAACACTGGGGGAACAACAGGGCTGATGACCCTAGTTGTCCAGAGCAATAGAGCTGATGGCTCCACTTGCTCCAAGGGGGTGGCAATAGGGCTGATGACCCTAACTGCTTGGGAACCTACCTTTGAATAGCTTGTTCTGGGCACCACTTGCCAGGGTCCAGCCCCAGTGGGTCCAGGGAATTTGAAGTAGAGGTGGCATTGGCAAGGAAATATTTATTTATTAATATAAGATTAGATCAGGAAGAAATAGTACAGTAGGAAATTTAGGCAGAGAAAAGAGGCTGAATAACTTGATTATGTGGAAAGCCAATAATGGAACTCTACACTGGGCCACCGGCACCCATTTGAATATCAGAGAGTGCCCTGCCTTGGGCTCTATTTCTTAATAATCTTAGAATCCAGGACAAGTAAGTAGACATGATGAGCCTTGACGTTACAAGGGAATTCAGCCAAAAAGGGGGAGAAAAAAATGACATGGGAAAGCCCAGCATTGATGCAAGACTTCAAAAATTATTTTTCAAAATCAGCTTATATACCTCAAGTTGTACATAATGAAATATGCAGAGTTTGCAGGGGCAGCAGTCCTGACCCTTTCTGTATATCTTCTTGTATACAAAAGGTCTCAGGTGATTTACATTATCCTCTAACCAGGAGGCTTGCTAACACTTTTTTGGCTCTCTTTCTTAATGAATGTTAATCTTATTTCCCCTGAAGTGTTTTTCTTTAATCTGCATCTCCTTAAAGCACTAAAGTTACATCTCTATAGAACAAAGGCACAGTGGGTTATAACAAAGAAGGTATTTAACTTAAAGATCTAACTTTGCTACTTGGTTTTTCTATATACCAACTATATAAACAAATGAATGATATAAAAATTTGGCAGCAAGTATTGCCTAAACAACTGAAACCTTTAATCAGTTCTATTCTAGTGATTTTGACTCCTCAGAAGCCCCTACATTCCTAGGATGTTTTAAGCTTCCTGTGCCTCCCGCAGTCAGAAGGCCTCAAACAATCACATGTGCAGCTATACGAGTCTTGCAGGCAGGCTAGAAAGACATCAGAGGGATTTTTGGATTGAAAAACTCTTTCAAATGCAGAAGACTAAAGCTTTGAGATGACTTTTTCCCAGAGAATATCAGAAGAGTGGAAAAGCAGAGTGCAGAGCCCGGCAGATTCTATTTTTTGGGGAGGGGGGTGCATACTCAGCAAATGCCATGGGGAACCTCTGAAGTTTGATCACGCCCTGGGTATGCCAGACTTACTTCCACATGATCCTGCCATGGGCAGGATTCCTCACACACTGGCTCCTAGCAAGCAATGGAGTAAAACTGGTGTTAAGAGCTATAAACTAGAATCTATGAACTCAATTGACTACTGTAGAGTACAGAGAAATATATTCAGTATCCTATGATAAATAATAAAGGAAAAAATATATATGGGAGTTCCCTGGTAGTCCAGCAGTTAAGACTCCACACTTCCTCTATAGTGGATTCAGGTTGAAATCTTGGTCACAGATCTAATCCCCATGCTGGACAGTGAAACCAAAAACAAAAACAAAAAAGCAAACCAAAGGAAAGATTAAATAAAACAATGTGTATATATATATATAGTTTCATATATATATATATATATGAAATGAAAATGTATATCTATATATATAGATAGATAGACAGATAGATAGATACACACAGACATATACACACACATATGGGCATAACTGAATCACTTTGCTGTAAAGCAGATATTCACACAATGTTGTAAATCAACTATAATTCAGTTAAAATGTAAGATGACGAGGAAAATAAAGATTGCTCTATTTTATTGTATCTAAAGTTAATATCCAAAAAAAATTTCTGTAAACAAACACAGCTCATTACTTAATGGCAGGCTTGCTAAAATACTAAAGGAGACACACACTGATGTCTGCAATTTATCACAAAAGGCAAGAAGGAAAAATATGGACTGTTGATTGGAAGGAAGGATGGACAAATGGATAGATAGCTGACAAAGGAAGTATAGTAAAATGGAACCCTATATATATTGTCTACAAGAGAGCTGCCTCAAATCAAGGGATACATATGAAGTGAAAGTGAAGGGCTGGAAAAAAGGTGTTTCATGCAACTGGAAACCAAAATAAAGCAGGAATAATAATACTTGTATCAGATAAAATAGACTGAAATTAAGGCCATGAAATGAGAAAATGAAGCCCACTACATAATGTTCAAAGGATCAATCCAACAAGAATAGATAAGAATTATAAATATATATGCACAAAACATAGGGGCACCTGAATACATAAGGCAACTGCTAACAAGATTCAAAGGGGAAGTTAACAGCAATCCAACAACAGTGGGAGACTTTAATATCCCACTCACATATGAATAGATCAACCAAGCAGAAAATTAGCAAGGAAACAAAACTTTAAATAATACAATGGACCAATTAGACCTAATTGATATTTACAGGACAATTCATTTCAAAATCATGAATTTCACCTTTTTCTCAAGTGCACATGGAACATTCTCCAGGATGGATCACACCCTGGCCATAAATTTAGCCTTGGTAAAAAAATAGTTACAAGCATCTTTTCTGATTACAATGTGGTAAGGTAAGATATCAACTATAGGAAAAAAAAAAAAAACCCTATTAAAAATACGAACATATGGAGGCTAAACAACAGACTTCTGTATAAACAACAAATAAAAGAATAAATCAGAAAAGAAATTAAAGTATGCATAGATACAAATGAAAATGTAAACACGACAACCCAAAACCTATGGGATTTAGAAAAGCAGTCATAAGTGCAAGTTTCATAAATCAAGCTTACCTCAAGAAACAGGAGAAACATCAAGTAATGACCTAACTTAACATGGAAAGCAATGAGAAAAATAAGACATGAAGAACCTTGGGGTTAGTAAAAGAAAATAAATCATAACAATTAGGGCAGAAATAAATGAAAAAGGAAAAGGAGACCATAGCAAAGATCAGCAAAAGTAAAAGCTGATTCTTTGAGAAGATAAAATAGACAAACGATTAGCCAGACTCATCAAGATCCAAAAGAGAGAAATCAAATCAACAAATTTATAAACTAAAATGGAGAAATTGTAACAGACAACACAGAAATACAAAAGATCATAAGAGACTACTATCAGCAACTGTATGACAGTCAAATAGACAACTTGGAAGAAATGGACGAATACACAGAAAAGCATAACCTTCCAAAACTGAGCCACGAGGAAGGAGATAATCTTAACCAACCTATCACTAGCATGCAAAGCAAAACTGTAATCAAAAATTTTCCAACAAATAAAAAATAAGCTCAGGACCAGATGGCTTACTCACCCTCTTAGCTAACCTGGACACCTGGAGAAAACAAGAGAGGGAGCACAGAATGGCATTGATTTGGGGAAGAGGGTGAAGGTGGATGGGAACAATGGCTTCAGGAGAAGGGATGTGGGCAGAGAAGGGGTATGTGCCAGGCAAGGACAGGGGAGGGGGTCTTATGGGGTGGTGTCAATGGGCAAGAAGTTGGGTGGGTTCATCTTACCTTGACATTTTGTTTAGCCCTCAGTTGACAGGAGGTATTCATCTTTTCCTCTTGAGTATCTAGAGTCAGCTTTGCCATAACTGCTCTAGAGCCTTTAGGCTTCCCGGTCACCTTAGTCATCTAAAAGACTTGCAGTGGTCTGCTCCAGAGACTCTGAGCACCACTATGTATAACCCCTAGGCAAGAAGTTGGGTGGGTTCATCTTACCTTGACATTTTGTTTAGCCCTCAGTTGACAGGAGGTATTCATCTTTTCCTCTTGAGTATCTAGAGTCAGCTTTGCCATAACTGCTCTAGAGCCTTTAGGCTTCCCGGTCACCTTAGTCATCTAAAAGACTTGCAGTGGTCTGCTCCAGAGACTCTGAGCACCACTATGTATAACCCCTTCACGGGAGAGGGGCACTTGCTGGGGCCACACCCTTATGCTTTGTGAGTCAGCAAGTCACTTCCGCAGCCAATGGTGCCCTTAGATGGGCCTTGATATCACAAAGCCCCATTCTGTCATCTCTAGCGGAGGATGGGGAGTAACTCAAAAGATTGATGGGAGAAGCCAGGAGTTTTTAATGGCCCTTAATTCAGTTCAGTTGCTCAGTCTTGTCCAACTCTTTGGGACCCCATGAAACATAGCATGCCAGGCCTCCCTGTCCTTCATCAACTCACAGGATTTCATTCAGATTCATGTCCATCGAGTCAGGAATGCCATCAAGCCATCTCCTCCTCTGTCGTCCCCTTCTCCTCCTGCCCCCAATCTCTCCCAGCATCAGATCCAGTTCTAACTGTTGCTTCCTGATCTGCATAAAGATTTCTCAAGAAGCAGGTCAGGTGGCCAGGTATTCCTATCTCTCTCAGAATTTTCCACAGCTTATAGTGATCCACAGAGTCAAAGGCTTTGGGATAGGCAATAAAGCATACATAGATTTTTTTTTTCCTTCTGGAACTCTCTTGCTTTATCCATGGTCCAGTGGATGTTGGCAATTTGATCTCTCATTCCTCTGCCTTTTCTAAAACCCAGTGGGCAGTAAAGCGATTCATTGACCATACGTCTCCACAGCTTAGGTGTAAGAGTACTTAAAAACAGGAAAAAAGTTTCTATCCCAATAAAATATTTAGAGCAATAGTCACCAACCTTTGCAGTGCCAGGCATGGTATCATAGGAGCAATGATTCAAATGCATCACATTTACTGCGCAGTACTATTTCTATCATTATGACATCAGCTCCACCTCAGATCATCAGGAATTAGACCTCTTGAAGAGTTTTCCACAGTGTTTACTGATCCTGGTGTGTTGCAGTCTAGAGAATGAAAAAGAGTTGGACATGACTGAACGATTGAACTGACCACAAAGGCTTTGGCCCAATCAAAAAGAAGAAGTAAATTATTTTTTTTTAATTCTCTTGCTTTTTCTTTTTTTTTAATATAAAATTATTTATTTTAATTGAAGGTTAATTACTTTACAATACTGTATTGGTTTTGTCATACGTCAACATAAATCCACCACAAGTATACATGTGTACTCCATCGTGAATCCCCCTCCATCCTTCCTCCCCATACCATTGTTTTTTCTATGATCCATTGGATGTTGGCAAATTGATCTCTGCTTCTTTGAGCTTTTATAAATCCAGCTTGAAGATCTGGAAGTTCTAGGCTCACATACTGGTGAAGCCTTGTGTGTTGGCGACGGAATGAAACACCAACACTGCAGAGTGCTTTGAACCTTTTTTTTTTTTTTTTTTTGTTTTTTTTCTTTCACCTTCCTTTTTTTTTTTTTTTTTCTCTAAGATCAAACTGCACAGAATGTGGCATCTTAGTTCCCAGACCAGTGATCAAACCTGCAGCCCACATTGGATTTTTTTTTTTTTTTTTGCTTTTGCTTCTTGCAGCTGCTTTATTTTATATATTTTGCCCAAAAATCAGCAAGGCAAGTTGCCAGACACTATGATTCAGTGACTATACAGTGTGCAGATGCAGGGCGAGATAACCTTTTCCTTAACTTGTTTAATGCAGCTAAGACTTTCTTCAAGGACTTCTTATCAACTTAGAGTCCATTTGTCCAAGGACTGTTCATTTTGAAGAAGCAGGTAAACATTTTTGTATGCAAGCAATGTTCACTTTTCCTTGGGGCCAAACAAAGAACTCTTGGCTGAACAGCTCATTTGCAGGAATGTTTGGCCCTGACTGGGAGGCTTGTTTGCAAGTGGCTTCCGAGCCGCCCTTATATTTTGTTCCCTATACCTTGCTTGGAGAATTTTGAACATTACTCTGCTGGTGTGTGGGATGAGTGCAGTTGTGTAGAAGTTTGAACATTCTTTGGCATTGCCCTTCTTTGAGACTGAAACAAACACTGACCACAGGATAGGGAATGGTGAGTTTTCAATAGAATATTACTCAGTCAAAAAAGGAAACACATTTGAGTCAGTTCTAATGAGATGGATGAATCTAGATCCTATTACAAAATAAAGTTAACCAGAAAGCAAAAGATAAATATTTTATACTAATGCATTTATAAGGAATCTAGAAAGATGGTACAGAAGAATTCATTTGCAGGGATGCAAGTGAGAAACAGACATAGAGGACAGAATAATGGACATGGAGAGAGGGGAGGAAGAAGGTGAGATGTAGGGAGATAGTAACATGGAAACTTATATTGCCATATGTAAAACAGAAAACCAACAGGAATTTGCTGTATGTCTCAGGAATCTCAAACAGGGGCTCTGTACCAACCTAAGAGGGTGGAATGGGCAGGGAGATGTGAAGGAGTTTCAAGAGGGAGGACACATATGTATATCTATGGCTGATTCATGCTGAAGTTTGAGAGAAAACAATAAAACTCTGTACAGCCATTACAATAAAACTTTATTCACGTTTTACTTAAAAGCCATTAAATTAGCAAATTTAAAATTATTAAATTAAAAATAGATTAAAAGGAAATTTTAAAGATAAAAGTGTTTAAACAACTCAAATGCCCATCAACTGGTGATACAATATATAAAACATGCAATACAATGCTATTTGGCCAGCAAATGAATGGAGTCCTAATATAAGCTATAACATGCTAGAGCTCTGAAGCGATTATGTTAGTTAAAAGAAACCAGGCACAAAAGGCTGTATATTGCATTATTCCATTCATGTAAATGAATATGTCCCAGATTAGGTAGTTCTCTAAAGACAGAAAATACAGTAGTGGATACCAGGGCCCAGATGATGGGGGAAATGGAAAATGACTGCCAACTGGACAGTGTTTCCCCCTGGAGTGATGAAAATATTCCAGAATGAGGCTGTGGTTATGATTATGCATCATATACTCATGATACACGAACAAGTCCATATATTTAAAGTTTCTTGAAAAAACTACTAAACTTCACTTTTATGTCCAGGAAAATCATTCTTCAATTATAAAGGATAAGTAGACAGTCCCATATGAACAAAACATTGGGGTATTTATTCTCAGCAGATATCTGGTCTGTAAGAAATGTTTAAAGTAGTTATTTACGCAAAATAAGTGAAGTCACTCAGTCGGTTCTGACTCTTTGAGTTCTCTAAAGACAGAAAATACAGTAGTGGATACCAGGGCCCAGATGATGGGGGAAATGGAAAATGACTGCCAACTGGACAGTGTTTCCCCCTGGAGTGATGAAAATATTCCAGAATGAGGCTGTGGTTATGATTATGCATCATATACTCATGATACACGAACAAGTCCATATATTTAAAGTTTCTTGAAAAAACTACTAAACTTCACTTTTATGTCCAGGAAAATCATTCTTCAATTATAAAGGATAAGTAGACAGTCCCATATGAACAAAACATTGGGGTATTTATTCTCAGCAGATATCTGGTCTGTAAGAAATGTTTAAAGTAGTTATTTACGCAAAATAAGTGAAGTCACTCAGTCGGTTCTGACTCTTTGCGACCCCGTGGAATTTAGCCTATCAGGCTTTTCCGTCCATGGGATTCTCCAGGCAAGAATACTGGAGTGAATTACCATTTCATTTTCTTACACAAAATAAGGTGATATTAAAAAGGAATTAAGAGTTAAGATAGAGTGCCATAAAAATAAATGAAGGTCAAATAAAATGAAGGTTTTTACTTATTATTAATTGGTAAAAAATAAATGCTTGTTTGGGCTTCATTATCTTTCCTTTTCACTGGTTATGAATCTTCATAAAGAGGGTTTCTTGTACATAAGGTGTATTTTGGCTCAGCAATAAAGTATCCGCCTGCAATACAGGAGACTTAGCAGATGTGAGTTCCAACTGTGGGTCAGGAACGCCCCCTGGAGGAGAACTTGGCAACCCACTCCAGTATTCTTGCCTAGAGAATCCCCATAGACAGAGGAGCCTGGTAGGCTTATAGTCCATGGGGTGGCAACGAGTTGGACACGACTGAGCAACAAAACAACAACAAACATTCCAAACAGAAAACTCTGAAGATGCTACATATAAGTGAGAAAATGCTGAGCATAAACAAAACAAAACAAAAAGCCTAGACACTAGACTGAATTATATTAAAAAAAAAAAAAAACACACATACATGCAAAAAACTAGACCATAGAGCTGAATTATAAAAGGTTTTAGGCAATAAAAGTTTCTCACAGTAGTGTAAACAGTGTGCTCAACAAGAGAAAGAGAAGTAATTTCTAATACTCCCTCAGCAGAACAAATCTCGGCTTACATTCATAAATTAAAGGAAACAATGTCCAGAAAATGAACACAGTATAAAATCTATTGATCATTTATATCTAATTATGACTGTAAACGTGTATGAGAATTTTTAAGAAAAATAAATCTGCAAATGATACAATTTAAGCTGCCTCAATTAAAGCAATTTTCTTTGGCCCATAGTTTCAAAATAACTGACAATTAAGAATAAGTTTCACTTTAAAACA
>SJYC01001108.1:0-17751 GCA_006408675.1 Madoqua kirkii
ACACATTTCATAAGAGGTGAATAATAATTTACAAATCTCTATAACAAATTGACAATTTTTTTGCACATAATAATCTAGTAATTCTGATATTCGAATTTACAACTACATTTGCATTGGCTGGCTTTTTGTATAAATTGGACAGGTAAACATTTTTGAATCCTGATTCATCCCAGTTCTTCTGAGCATCAAAATGCCTCATTGAAATTAGTATACAGGTTCTTTTACATAGCTTATGTCTCTGATGACTAAAAGTGGGTAGTACTGACAGAGTATGGAAAACACTTGAAATTCTCATTTTTGTTTTGTTGAAGGTTAGATTCCTGGCTTAAAAAGTTTACATTTTTTGAGAATACAAGGACACTTACTAAGAAGTTCCATACTTACCAAATCTACAGATTTGATTTCATGCAGTATCACGTGATTCCTAATAGTTATTCAGAGGGTGCCTTATAAAATTACTTAAGAAGTTATTGGAACCCCTAGAGCTGTAAATATTTTATATTCTGGTTGTGGAGTGTTTAATATGAAGACAAATCTACATGTGCTGGGAGGCAAATTTAACCTTTATTTGCTATCTGAGAATTCTGTATTTGTTCCTATGTCTGGAATACTGCTTTAGTACTTATATTTAGTAATTTGCCTAATGAAAGGTAAATTCCTGAGGGCAAGGATTCTTATATACCATTTTTAATATTAATCAATTTAATATATCACTCACTCCAATACTAGTTTTTCAGTTCCATGAGTGACCTTTCTGAAGCAATCTGACATAGTGATGCATAATAATGATAATATGACAATTACTTGGCTTTACTTTATGCTTTTCTTTTTAGGACTTTATAGTGCTGTGATATGCTTAGTCATTCAGTCGTGTCCGACTCTTTGTGACTCCATGGACTGTAGCTTGCCAGACTTCTCTGTCCATGAGTATTCTCCAGGCAAGAATACTGGAGTGGGTTGCCATGCCCTCCTTCAGGGAATCTTCCCAACCTAGAGATTGAAGCCAGGGCTCCCGCATTGCAGGCAGATTCTTTATCATCAGCCAGCAGGGAAGCCTAAGAATACTTGAGTGGGTGGCATATCCCTTCTCCAGGGTATCTTCCCTGGAGAATGAACTGGGGTCTCCTGCATTGCAGGCAAATTCTTTACCAGTTGAGCTACCAGGGAAGCCCAGGACTTCAAAATACTTTGGGCCTTTTTCTACAATTAATTTTCATAAAAACTCTGTGACGTTGTGGAAATCACTTATGAGAGGGAGCACTAGCACTTCAAGAAAGAGTGGCATTTCTATTTTATGCGATGGTAAATGGGATGGTTCCCCAAATCCCTCTTTTTGATTTTTCATTGCTACTATACAGTAATGCAAGAGATTTCTGTGTATTAATTCTGTATCCTGCAATTTTACCAAATTTATTGAATTCTAGTAGTTTTCTGATAGCATCTGTAGGATTTTTTTTTTTTGTATAGTCTCATTTGAAAAGCAAGGGAATTCCAGAAAAAAACTATCTACTTCTACTTCATTGATGACGTTAAAGCCATTGACTGTGTGGATCACAACAAACTGTGGAAAATTTTTCAACAGATGGGAATACCAGACCACCTTACATCCTTCTGATAAATCTGTATGCAGGTCAAGAAGCAACAGTTAGAACTGGACATGGAACAATGGACTGGTTCCAAATTGGGAAAGGAGTATGTCAAAGCTGCATATTGTCACTGTGCTTATTTATATATGCCAAGTACATCATGTGAAATGGCAGGCTGGATGAAGCATAAACTGGAATGAAGACTGCTGGGAGAAATCTCCACAACTGCATATATGCAGATGATACCACTTTGATAGCAGAAAGTAAAGAGAAACGAAAGAATATCTTGATGAGCATGAAACAGGAGAGTGAATAAGCTGGATTAAAACTCAACATTGAAAAAATGTTAATTATGGCTTCTGGTCCCACCACTTCATGGCAAATAGATGGGGAAAGTGGAAATAGGGGCAGATTTTTATTTACCTGTGCTCCAAAACCACTGTGAACAGTGACTGTAGCCATGATATTAAGACACTTGCTCCTTGGAAGAAAAGCTATGACCAACCTAGACCAACCTATTTCAGTTCAATTCAGTTCAGTCATGTTCGACTCTTTGCAACCTCATGAATCACAGCATGCCAGGCCTCCCTGTCCATCACCAACTCCCGGAGTTCATTCAGACTCACGTCTATCGAGTCAGTGATGCCATCCAGCCATCACTTCCTGTTGTCCCCTTCTCCTCCTGCCCCTAATCCCCTCCAGCATCAGAGTCTTTTCCAATGAGTCAACTCTGCATGAGGTGGCCAAAGTACTGGAGTTTCAACTTCAGCATCATTCCCTCCAAAGAAATCCCAGGGCTGATCTCCTTCAGAATAGACCTATTTAACTGCATATTAAATGGCAAAGACATCATTTACTGACAAAGGTCCATGTAGTCAAAGCTATGGTTTTCCCAAGAGTAATGTACAAAAGTGACAGTTGGACCATAAAGAAGGCTGAGTGCTGAAGAATTGATGCCTTCAACCTGTGCTGCTGGAGAAGGCTCTTGAAAGTCCTTGTACAGTAACAACAAAATGAGGTAAAAGACCTATACTCAGAAAAATGTAAGATACTAATGAAAGAAATCAAACATGGCACAAATATATGGAGAGATATGTCATGATACCATGTTATTGGATTGGAAGAATCATTTTTGTGAAAATGACTATAATACCCAAAGCAATCACATAGATTCAGTGTAATTCTATCAAATTGCCATTTGTCGTCACAGAATTAGAACAAAATTTTACACTTTGTATGGAAACTCAAAAGACCATAAATAGACAAAGCTATCTTGAGAAATAACAGCAGAGCTTAAGGAATCAACTTACCTCACTTCAGACTGTATGACAAAGCTACAGTAATCAAGAAAGTATGGTACTGGCACGAAAACAGAAATATAGCTCAATGGAGTGGATAGAAAGTCCTGAGATAAACCTATACGTCTGTGGCCACCTAATCTATGACAGGGAGGCAAGCATATGCAATGGAGGAAAAGACAGTCTCTTCAAGAAGTAATGGTGGAAAAACTAGGCAGCTACATGTAAAAGAATAAAATCAGAATGCTCTCTAACAGCATACGCAAAAATAAACTCAACATGGATTAAAGACCTCAGCGTAAGACCAGATACTATAAAAGTATTAGAGGAAAACACAAGGAGAGTACTCTTTGAAATAAATCATACCAAGACCTTTTCCAACCCACTGCCTAGTGTGAAAAGACCACCCTCAGAATGGGAGAAAATATGTGCAAATGAAGCACTTGACAAGGGATTAATCTCCAAAATATACAAACAACCATGTAGCTCAATATCAAGAAAACAGCAACCCAATCAAAAAAAATGGGTAGAAGACATAAATAGACATTTCTCTTTCAAAGAAGACATACAGATGGCCAAAAAAAAAAACCACATGAAAAGATGCTCAGCATACTAATTGTTAGAGAAATGCAAATCCAAACTGCAGTGAGGTATCAACTCACACTGGTCAGAATGGTCATCATCACAAAATCTGTAAACAATAAATGCTGGAGGGGCTGTGAAGAAAAAGGAATCCTCCTACACTGTTGGTGGGAATGTAAAGTGGGATAGCCACTTCAAAGAACAGTATGGAGTTTCCTTAAAAATCTAAGGGTAAAGCCTCACATGATATAGCAATCACACTCCTGGTCATATATCCAGAGCAAACCATAATTCAAAAGGATACATGCTCCCCAATGTTTGTTCCAACACTATTTACAATAGTCAAGATATGGGAGCAACCCAAATGTCCACCAACAGAGGAATGGATAAAGAAGATAGGGTACATATATACAGTTCAGTATTACTCAGCCATAAAAAGAAACAAATTAATGCCATTTGCATTAACATGGAAGGGTCTAGAAATTGTCATACAGAGTGAAGTTAAGTTAAAAAGAGAAAAACAAATATTGAATAATATCACTTATATGTGGAATCTATAAAAATGGTTCAGATGAATATATTTGCAAAGCAGAAATAGAGTTTCAGATGTAGATAACAAGCTTACGGTTACCAAGGGCATAAGGGGGAATGGAATAAATTTGAAGTTTTGATATATATACAATACTATATATAAAATAAATAACTAATTAGAACCTATATATAGAACAGGGAATTTTACTCAGTGCTTTGTAGACTGGAAGAAAAACCTAAAAAAGGGTGGATATATATATATATATATAAAACTGATTCATTTTCTTGGGCTCCAGAATCACCACAGATGGTGACTGCAGCCATAAAATTAAAAGATGTTTGCTCCTTGGAAGAAAAGCTATGATAAAAACTAGACAGCATGTTATAAAGCAGGGACATTACTTTGCTGACAAAAGTCTGTCTAGTCAAAGCTATGGTTTTCCCAGTAGTCATGTGTGGATGTGAAAGTTGGACCATAAATAAAGCTGACCGTCAAAGAATTGATGCTTTTGAACTTTGATGTTGGAGAAGACTCTTGAGAGTCCCTTGGACTGCAAGGAGATCCACCCAGTCAACCCTAAAGGAAATCAGTCCTGAAAATTTGTTGGAAGGACTGATGCTGAAGTTGAAACTCCAATACTTTGGCCACTTGATGTGAACAGACTCATTGGAAAAGACCCTAATGCAGGGAAAGATTGAGAGAGGAAGAGGAGGAGGAGAAGCAGATGACAGAGGACGAGATGGTTGGGTGGCATCACTGACTCAATGGACTTGAGCTTGAGCATGCCATCTGAGGTTTCTGACTCAAGTTAACCTACTCCAAATAGACATACACATTGATCACTAGATAGTTGCCCAATAGACAATTCCATGTGCGATTCACTGCTTTAAAATATGTGACTTTTTTCTATGGTAGTGCTAAGAATCAATTCCTCGTAACCCTCTTCAGGATACTGTGAATAAATAAGACTAACATATTAGCACCTAAAGATACACACATCCATATATCCACAGATACAGTCCAATATAAAGAGGATAAAGATTCCAATCTAGAACACTCAGAACACAAATCTGCCTGTACTGGGATTTCTGACTTACATATGTAGGTGTGTTTGTTTATAAATGTGCAATTTTTGATGAGAAAAAATAGTTTCAATCTATGATGGTAAAGGAATACAAAACATTATAGAGAGAAGGTTCATTCAGATGTGACACAGAAGATTTTGACAAGTTAGATGACATAATTTCAGAAAAAATATAATGTTACTGTTATGGACTGAATTGTGTTTCCCCCAAATTCATGTGTTGATGCCTTAATCTGTATACTTCAGAATGTGACTGTATTTGTAAATAGAGTCTTTAAAAGAGATAATTAATTTATAATGGAGTCATTAGTGTGGCCCTAATCCAATATGATTGATGTCTTTACAATAGAGAATGATGAGCACACACAGGGGTGGCCATGTGAGGGTACAGGGGGCAGGCTGCCATTTTGTAAGCCAAGGAGTGAAATCAATCCTCCTAACATCTAATCTGGGATATCTGATATTCAGAACTGTGAGAAAATAAGTTTCTGTTTTTTAACCCACCAATCTGTGGTATTGATATACTATATCTGTGGTACTGATATACCATATCAATACACTTTGTATGTGTATTGTGTACATCTTTGTATGATGACCTTGGCTATCATAGTTGGTATCTATACAGTTACTAAGATGAGAGATTCTTCAAGGAAATTCAGCTCAAAAAAGAATGGCGACTCCAACAGTATAACTTCCATAAATCCCAGAAGGAAAGAAAATTCTAAATCTAACAAAAACATAGGAAAAGAATGCAATTAAAGAGGCATGCTGCTGCTGCTGCTAAGTCGCTTCAGTCCTGTCCAGAATAGTTAATAAGAAATTATGTAAGAATCTAAGAATAAACAGGAAATTGCAAAAAAATCAACTTGATAACCCTTTAAAAATCTTCCTCCATTCAAACATTGTCCCTTACTTGGCTGCCAGCTTGAACTTAGACTCTTGACATCCAGGAGGGATTATCTTGAAGGCTAATGGCACAATCTTGAACATTTTCAAGCTTTGTCTGAAGTCCCCAGGGTCTTATTTTCTCAATAGTCTTTTATTCCTGAATCTTCACTTGCTTTTGCCATGTTGCCTGATATTAATATGTATGTGAAAATGTGATCACTACCATTTTCTGAAAATATTCATGTTCATTAAATATCTCTTGAGTTTAAAAAACTCATTAAATGTTTGTGAGGTCTGTGGAGAGTCTCTATCAGGCTCCAGTGATTTTTCACTACCCTCTGACTTTCTTCTCTCACATTCTCATCTCTCTGTGTTTTCCTTTTCTCCCACCTTTCTTTCTGTGGAGCATACAAATTCTCTCCAATATTCTAACATATTGGTTTTGATCCTTCTGAGAAATGTTTAGCATCCCACTCAAGTTTTAGTTATACATGTTTATGTTCTGAGCAAACACATAGTTTCCAAAATCTCAGTGTAAATTTTGTTAGCAGCTTTTTAAGAATGCTTTTTTCCATCTCTAAACAACAAATGCAGACAAACTTAGAACCTCTGACTTTCTTCTCTCACATTCTCATCTCTCTGTGTTTTCCTTTTCTCCCACCTTTCTTTCTGTGGAGCATACAAATTCTCTCCAATATTCTAACATATTGGTTTTGATCCTTCTGAGAAATGTTTAGCATCCCACTCAAGTTTTAGTTATACATGTTTATGTTCTGAGCAAACACATAGTTTCCAAAATCTCAGTGTAAATTTTGTTAGCAGCTTTTTAAGAATGCTTTTTTCCATCTCATAAACAACAAATGCAGACAAACTTAGAAGAAAATTATCAAGTGGTAAAAATAAAGTATGGCATTATGTAGGTCAACACTTTATAAAAGTCATAAATAGTGAGATCACTTTATAAAATAATCTATCACTTTATAAAAATCACAATAGCTTTAATGAGAGAATAAAAGTACTGATTACTTATATGATGTGTTAATTTCAGTTGAATCACAGTATTTGATTTTAACCAGAGCTAGATAGCAATGTAAATATAAGTAAAAAATCATGGACTTTGTTTTCTGCTTCCTCAAAGGTTAAACTTTATTCTGGGAAAAATATTCCTAAAGGAAAAGATGTGCAATTTTCTTTGTTTCCTCTTGGTTAGGAAATATAATTTCTAATATGGAATCTTCATGTTTCCGTGTGAAATTTTTATTGACCTTTGAGTAAAAAGATAGTGGTTAAATGACTAGAGCTACAGATATCAGTATAGGCTTCTCAGGTGGATCAGTGGTATGAAGAATCCACTTGTCAGTGCAGGAGACACGAGAGAACCCAGGGTTCCATTCCTGGGTTGGGAAAATCCCTTGGAGAAGGAAATGGCAACCCACTCCATTATTCTTGCCTGGGAAAATCACATGGACGGAGGAGCCTGGCAGGCTACAGTCCATAGCGTTACAAAAGAGTTGAACACAACTGAGCAACTAAGCATGCATGCACAAATGTCAGTATAGTGATTTCTGGGTGTACACTAAATGCTGCTATAAAAAGAGAAAACACAACGAGATATGAAGTATTAAGGCTAATAGTCTATGTTACTCTGGGAAAAGAAAATGCGAACAAAGAAGTTGCTTTTTGTTTCTTGTACAGCACTTGCACTAAATTTAAATCATGTTTTGGTGGAGAGTATATCGATGAATACCTTAATGACAAGGTCTGTAATGTTATTTTTTTGTGTGTTTATCGAGTTAGTAAGTCTTTGAGAGCACTTCATTGGTATTTAGAATTCATTAGAAATACATGTTGCAATTTCTGGGTTGTAAATTCTTTAAAATAATTTGACACAGTAAATGAAATTTATATAGGGAGATTTAAGATCTAATCTAATACCTGTTAAATAAATAGTTCTGTGATTTAAAAATTATTTTAGACTACTGCTACTTTTGGTTTCATAAAATTAATTTGATAAACATTGAACCAAATTAGCTGTATAATTGAATTTCATTATATTTTTCTGAACTATGCCATGCTGTATAAATCACATAGAAAGTTAATAGATAGAATGTTTCCTGTTTCATGGATCTTATTTCTATTTCTTGATAGTCAAAGCTTCTGTTGTTAAAGTAACTGGAATAATAGTAGCATTTTAATAAAGATGACTATGATTTATGGCTACTACATTCACTTGGGAATTTTTTTAAAGGCCAAGTCATGTTTACAAGGACTTCCCTGGTGGCTCAGAGGTTAAAGTGTCGGCCTGGAATGCAGGAGACCCAGGTTCGATCCCTGGGTTAGGAAGATTCCCTGGAGAAGGAAATGGCAACCCACTCCAGTACTCTTACCTGGAGAATCCCATGGAGGGAGGAGCCTTGTAGGCTACAGTCCATGGGGTCGCAAAGAGTCGGATACGACTGAGTGACTACACACACTAATGTTTACAAATATGAAATTGATTCCTATGAAATGACTCTTTTTATCAAGTTATTTCCATGTGTGTCTGCAGTTTCACATCCATAGTCAATGTGGGCTACTCTCATCTTTCAAGACTATTGGTTGGTTTAGGGTAAATATTAAGATTGTATTCTTTAGGAAATATTATTTCTCTCAGTTCATTACAGAGCAGTTTGGAAAGTGTTCCATAACTTCCTGTCTCCTGTACCTACATTCCTAGTTCTTTATTTTTTTTCTCTAGACATAGATATGTCAGTCATGTGTTATCATTCCAGTTTAGGAGAAATTAGATTCTAGTTTAATTTGTTGGTCTGTCTTCTTCAGAAGTTTTATATTGATGAACTATCATTTAAAATTGGTTCTTGCTATTCTAAGCAATGAGAACAGGGCAAACTTACTATGAATATCTTTATGTTTGAGTTCATTTCCACATTCAAATTGTGTAATTTAAGGAGATTTTTTTCAAGTTTGGTGATGTTAATTTGCATTTTTGTTTTAGACATTCAGATTGATTTTCCTCCTACTTAATCTTCTGCATGCTCTGTTGCCTGTTATATTCAGTCTTTTTTATTTTTTCCCCATTTATATTTTCTTATGAAAAGTAACGATTTCTTTCTATTATTCTTTTAATTGCCAGAGTAGAAAAGGAAAAGGGTGTGACATTGCATTGGAAGTACAGTGAGTACATTATTGATCATATTTGGCTTTGAACTCCCAAGTATAGGTTCCTTTTGTAGAATTGGTTAATTATAGATATCTGTTTATAACTCAAATGTATTTTACTTTAATTTTTAAATTACTCGAATTTCTGTAAATAACGTTGAGATTAACGATTTTCACATTTGTAGCTTCCATGACTGTTTCTTGCCTGTGAAAATAACCCTTTGAATGGCAAAAATAAATTCACTTATTAGTGTCAGAAACATCTCAACCAATAATTTATAAACTAGATTTCACTACTTGAATTTATATTTTGTCCAAGACTTGGTATATTTATGGTAGATGAAGTGTTCTCTGTTTTGTATTTTGTTCATGTACATGACATGCCCATATACCATGAAAATCTTTTCTAAAAATATAGTATCAAAGCAAAAATTGCACCGATAAAGGTATTAAGGCAAGGGAAACTTTATTCACAGCTATTGCAGTAGGGGAGTGATGCTAGAATAAGTCTGAACTGAACGCAACATGGAGAAGGCACTGGTGACCCACTCCGGTACTCTTGCCTGGAAACTCCCATGGACGGAGGAGCCTGGTGCACTGCAGTCCATGAGGTCCCGAAGAGTCAGACGCGACTGAGCGAACTTCACTTTCACTTTTCACTTTCATGCATTGGAGAAGGAAATGGCAACCCACTCCAGTGTTCTTGCCTGGAGAATCCCAGGGATGGGGGAGGCTGGTGGGTTGCCGTCTATGGAGTAGCACAGAGTCAGATGCGACTGACGTGACTTAGCAGCAGCACGCAACATAGGGAATAGTTTTTTATGGACTGGAGTGAGTTAGTGGAAAAGTACTGGAGAACATTAGGGATAAGTGATAGACTATCTGTGTCTTCTAATTGGCTTTAACCTTTTTCCAAAGGAAAAGTTAACTTCTCATGTCTTCATGATAGGAGGCAATTTTGTAACCTGGAGCAATGTGCCATCCAAAGTTAGGCTTCTACCCTTTCGCAGAAACTGGGAAAGAGAGGGACTGTCTCCTTTGATGGTTACTTTTAGAAGAGATGATTCCCAGACTCCTAAGAAAGACATGTTTGGACTGTAAAGCTGTCAAGAGGGTTTTAAAAGAATTTACATCTCAAAGGGGCAGAGAAGAATTTACAAATTACAAGCTTTCCGAAGAAGGAAATGTTCTAGAGAAGGGAGATCTGGAACCTGGAGTCAGGGAGGAGCTTGTCTAAATCTTAGTCAAACTGAAGGAAGCAGTATCTTGATCTTGGTGACTGTCATTAATTGAATGTATAGCATACCTTCAAATTTCCTTATGAGTTTGTAAACTTTTATAGAAAGAATTTAGTTACTATAGAAATCCAACCATTCTGCCAAACTTTAAGATTTGTGTAGAATCCTCATGGACAGAGGAGACTGGTGGGCTACATACAGTCCACGGGGTCACACGGAGTCAGATATGACTGAGTGATTAGTTATGACTAATAGTTATTAGCACAAATAACCATTATTATTTAGAAGATTATTATTAGCACAAATAATAGTTATTATTTGGAAGATAATTCATTTAAATAGCATCTGATGTCAAAGTGGGAGAATAAGCAAGCATGGTAGAAATCCAGGGTAATATCTTGCAAGGTTTGTTTGAAAAATGAGTGATAACTGTGAGTACTGAAAGCTGTTGCTGCTATTTCCTGTGAGTGCCTTTTAGATCAACACATTAGTTCTGGAGTTTACAGAGCTTCTTCACTCCATTATTTTATTTTATTTTATTTTTTTTTAAACAAAACTTCAAGCTAACTTCTATACTAAGTGTGTAACCTTGGGCAAGTCTCTCAGTCTCTTTAAAGGCTTCATTTTGGAGTTAAGTTTTCTGTTTTGAAGTGATATTTGACAACAGTTTTCTAACAAGGTGGTTTTTATGCTTTGTAAGATTTAGTTTACTTATTCAAGAAGCATCTGCTAAGAACCCAAAGATGTGGAGGCATGGCACCAGGCTTGAGAAGAAGGCATTTATATCATTTGGGTGGATTGTACTCCAATATTTATTAAAATAAATGTATAGTTTCTGTTGTATGCCAATGGGGATGTAGTAGAGTAGAATGCTACACAAGACAGGAACTTCATCATCTGGTTCACACATGAATTCTCACTGCTAAACTCTGAATAACTATTTAAAATTTTGTGCAAAATTCTGTGTAGTGCAGGACAGTGGAGGATAGAGCTGCAGTCCATGTGAAACTTTGACTTGGCCCATATGAGCTGCTATAACACAAATAGCACAAGCTAGATGGCTTATAAACAACAGGAATTCATTTTTCACTGTTCTGGATGCTGGAAGCCTGAGATAAGTGTGCCAGTCTGGGTGTGTAAGGGTCCTCCTCAAGTCTCAGATTTCATTTTATCCTCATATGACATAGAGAGCCCAGGGATCACTCTAGATCCTCTTTTGTAAAGGCATTAATTCCATTCTTGAGGGTTCCATGGTATAATCTAATCACCCAAAGCCTCCCATCTATAAATACTATCATATAGAGATTTATGTTTTAACATATGAATTTTGAGAGGACACAAGCATTCAGAGCACTGTAATTCTAGGTTCTGTGACAGTTCTAGGCTCAGTGATTTATGGTGCTCCATACTCCTGCTGCCCAAGTTTACTGCATTTGTAAACTGTGTATGCTTTTGTCTTTCATCAGAATGTAAATAACTTGACTCTACATATCTTATCTACTCATCTAGAGATAAAAGAATAAAAATTAACCTAATAGTTAATGTTTGAATCTCAAGTGTTTTAAACAGTCTATACTATTTTTTAGGGATATCAAATATTCTGAAAACATCATTTACATATAACCACATTTTTATAGTAGTATTCTTAAGTGCCCCTCACAATACCCTAAATATAGTAGCCACTGAATACATTTTTGTTGAGCAAATTAATATAATCAATATTAATTACATTATTTTTTGTAATAAGGTATCTACAAGGTAGGACTGAGTTGACCTAATTTCAGATATTAAACATGAAGAAAAGTAGTGAAACTCCATTTTAATAACAATCCATAATTTAAACTTTTCACCAGTATCTTGGAATGGCCCCAGGCTTAGTCTAAGCGCTGATGAAAACTTACAGTTTTTTAGTAGGATTTTTAACATAGCCTACATGGGGCTGATTGAATTGAGACTTCATGATATTCAGACTTTTGAAACTGAAGTGCATAAATGTGGGCTTAGTGATTGGAATGGTAAATGATGCTGTCATTTCTTTTTCTCCTCTTCATACTAAGGACAGGATGCCTTAGGGTGGAGAATGCTGATGCAGAAATATTTGATGAGGTTAAAAGTAGTTCTATTTTGCTTGACCATCATGAGTTGGCCTTTAGGGTCCCAGGGCGTGTAAGAATAGATGAAACAGATATGAGGGGCTGGAGAAAACGGAAATCACTGAGGACCCTGAAGTGCAGGAGTAGGCTTCAGTAGGAACCCTGCCAACAATACTGATTTTCATTACATTAGCCCTTGCTGCCAGAACAAGGGTATTTCATATTCTGGTGCTTGCTTCTAGAAGTCAGAGGTGGGAGACAATTTTTGATAAGGGATTTTTCATTCAGGTCTATGTATCAGAGAGACAGTCCCTCAACTTATTACCTTTGATGTATTTTTGTTCTGTTTCAATATTATTTTTTAAAAATGAAACATTTCTTCCATAAAACTTCTTTAACCTTCAGCATATCAGGTTAATAAAGGACTTTAGAATACATTTCCTTGACTTTTCCTGCCATGGTATGTATAAATATTTAACTCAACATTATCACTAACTAATTCATGCTTAGAGCTAAAACTTTTTGATCCAAAGAAATAGATAACTGCAGAGCATGTTAATAGGAAAAAATAAGGCAAATCTGGATGATAAGTATCATAAAGGATCCTCTTATCTTAAGATGGTCCATTCATAATAAACTCACTGCTATTTAGATGAAAAGTGAGTTTTACTCTGCTTTAAAATCCCAAAATCAAGATCTCAAAAAAATTCTGCAAGGCATATGATAACATCAGTACTATTTAATTTTTCTGTAACATTACTGCTAGGATGGTAATAATATTGGCTTGCTTCTTTCTGAAAGGAACCCATCACTTAATTGCAAGAAAACTTAAATAGAACTATGTTAAACTTATCAATAATTAAAACTGCTAGCTGCTGTTGGATGTGGTGTGAGAAAGAGAGAGAAAGAGAAAGAAAAAATCTGAGGAAAATCTTGAGAAAGGAGGATAGTACCTGAACTTACTTGGTTATTTAAATGTTTATTTTCTCTTTCCCATGCTGGATGATTAGCTTGGATAGGCCCATGTCTGTTTTTCTGGCCACTGAGTGTCCAGTAATTCCAACAGTGCTGAGTATAAAATATATGCTCAATAATACTTGATAATTTATGCATGAGCTCATCTAATCCTTTCATCTTTCATATCTGGGAATTCTAACTCAGAGAGAACTTCTCTCCTGATCTGAACCAATATCTGAGAAAACCCTTCCTTTTCCTTGGTAAGGTGGCCAGATAAAATCCAGGTCACCTACTTAAGTAGGTGATTTTTTTTTTTCCACTAGTATTTCTCAAATATGTTCCATGCAAATGTGGGATCTATTTTTTTTTTAATTGTTGTTTATCAGAAATTTAAATTTAGCTAGGCGTCTTGCATATCTATTTGCCAAATCTGCCAACCATCCCCTTTGGGTAGGAGAGAGAAGAAACTGAACTGATACCATGGAATTTCCTGCTCAAGGTAGAGTTACCAGTCACCATCCTACCCATCATGCATCCTACTCCAGGTGGTATGAAAGGAAAAAAAGCCAATGGAACAAAAATAATTCAAGAATGTTTGTGGGGCTTCCCTTGTGGCTCAGATGGTAAAGAATCTGCCTGCAGTGATGGAGACCCAGATTTGATCCCTGGGTTGAGGCGATACCCTGGAGAAGGGAATTCAAGAATATTCAGGGATAGTCTTAAGTGAAAGCCCACAGATCCCATAGATCATTGATTCTGAAATGGCAGAAGTGTTTAGGGGTTTGAAATGGATAGACAGGGTAAGAGCCAAGGACAAAGGGAAAGAGTTGAGTTGGCTGTACAATGAAACCTTTGTGCATCTGTAGCTCATTTTTTTTTAATCCAATGGAAATATTAGATATGACTTAAAGGTACAGAGATGAGGCAGGGGTTCTAGGATAATAGGCCCCTCCTCTACAATAAAAAAAATATATCTCCCAGTAAAATGATTTGATGAGCTAATTTATATGTTTCATGTTTTGCTGATTGATTCTTACCAAAAATGGGAGTCTATAGTAGTGGTTAGGATTTTATGTAAATGTAAGATGTTCAAGAGCATATGACTCTTAAATTACTCCATTTCTCATAATCCATTCATTCATCTATTAACACATGAATTTTATGTATTTGTTTATAGCTTACCAGACTCTATTCTGGGTTTCAGAAATAAAGCAATTGAGCAAGACCATTTAGTTAGAGCAAACAGACAGTTGACAAAATTTCAGATTGTAATAAATATCTTGATATGAAACAGTATACCTGAGCTGAGGGGTTGAGGAGAGCTACTTTTGGTAGGGTGCTCATGGGTAGCTTCTCCAAGGAGACTGAAGTGAGTCTTGAAGGGTGAGATGGAAGTAGCCACGCATAGAACCAAGGAAAGAATGATTTTTATGCAAAGGGAACAGTGCATAAGCTCTTTACTTGGGAAAAGTTCAGAGTTTTCATGGAAAGAAAGGAAGCAAGAGTGGTTGAAGAGTAGAAAATGAAATTGGAGAGGCATTGAGGGCTGGAGCATGTTTGGATCTTATAAATCTTGGTAAGGAGTTTGAATTCTTTTCAGAATGCTTTGGGAAAGAGGATTTTAAGTGGGGAAACAATGTAATTTAATTTTCATTTAAAAAGATAGTGGCTGTTAAGTGGAAAATAAACTGAGCACATGAATGAGGAACAATAGTTGAGTAGGAAAACTGTCACAGTTTAGAGGCCACTATAGAAAAGGATTTCAGTAAGAGTGGTGATTTGAACTAGAGGGATACAAATGAGGATGAAAAGTGACTAGATTTGGGTTTACTTTGGAAGTAGAACAGACAGTTTATTTATAGATGCTATGCGGATTTATCGAGGAAGGGAAGGTGAAGAGTAAATCCTATAGTTTTTGGTTTGAGCAGTTTGTTGGTATCTTTTACTAAGAAAAGACTGGTTAAGAAACAAAGTTAAGAGAATCACTAGGTTCCTTTGAATATGTTAAGTCATCCATGTAGGGAAGTCATGGAACCCACTGGCTATATGAGTAAGGAATTCAGACATATATATATACGATAAATGTTTACAAATCATCAGTGTGTGGATAATAATAAAAAGGAGATAAAAATTGAAAAGGTAGTATGAGGATGACATTTTAAGACTTAGAAATGAATTAGATTATTGAGACAAAGGATATTTTAGAGAAGGCTGAGGACTGAATTATGACAAAGAAATGTGAATAATGGAGTAAACATATAGCTGTGTAAAAATCATATGAGAAATTTGATTAAATACAAAAAGAGAAGCATTCATTGGATATTCAACATGGAAGCCATTAAAGATCAGATTAAGAATGTCTTTGCAATAGTAAGGTAGGGAGTCAGATTGGAGTGGATGGAAGAATAAATGGGAGGTGACAAAGTACCAACAGAGAGTAGAAATTTGGGGGAAAAAAGAAGGAAAAATAGTTGGGGTGGTATGTGGGAAAGGGAGGATTTGGAATGGTTTGAGACAAGAATTTAATCTAATAAGGAAGAAGAAATTAGAAATAAAAGAAGAGAAGAACGTTAATATAAAAGTGGCAACCTTGAGATGATCCAAGGTTGTGTTTCAGAACACAAAAAATTTCCAGTTTATTCATTCAGAAAGCATTTCTTTAACACCTACAGTGTGTCAGATACTGGCATAGACACTGAAAATATAAAGACAAAATTTGTAACTTAAGATTGTTTATAATCAAAGAAGAGGCATAATTAAATAAAAATATGTACAGAAATAAATTATAGACATTATATATGAAGTTCTAAGAATAAAACTCATGATAACTTTCTGAGTGATTAGAGAACTATCTTGACTTCCTTATAGATCTTTAGAATAAGGCTGTTCACAACCTTATTTCTTCTGATATTTTCTTGAGGAATAACTAATCAATGACTGACTTGGCTTAGCACATTTAAATATTACATATTAGAATATTAATTTCAAAATATGCTCATGAAAGCCACAAAACTGGTATCTCATCCATGGAAGATTTTTGGAGGGAGATAATGTGTGTCTTAGATTAGATTGTTTAGGTAGTTCCAGTTTGTTGTGCCAAAACAACTCCTTTCAATTTGAAAACTGCAAGATTTCTTTGGTAAAATGCCTTTGAAATGTCAGTTTATTTCTTTTCTGATATTTCAATGTTATAAATGTCTGTTTATTTCAGATTGTTTTAGTAATTTCCCAATTGTTTAATCACAGGGAACAACTATCTATTATGATTATCCAAGAGGAAAGATAATGGCAGAGGGGGGCACCTAAGCTCATTTTTCAGTGGTGAATGTCATTAGCATTAACCTTTTTAGACTGTCTGTCTCTGTTATCTGGAAGAGCTGGAAAAGGGTTTATTCAGGCAAAATTGCAATTTTGCTCTTTTGCCCTTATCACCCTTGACTCCTGCCTATATTAATGGTTGGAACATAGACTGACCATCTTTCAGGCTGTCTTTCAGGCAGTGATTGCAGTTGCTCTTCTCTCTCTGTTTCCTGAGTTTAAAGATCAGAAAGTCATTGGACCAGCTGATGGGATATGTTGTTTCTTACTTGCTTCTATTTAGCCTCAAAGAAAAGAAAACATTTGTATACACACTTTGAAACTTATCTTCATTCCTAATTTTAAAAGATACTGCTCCAGTGGTCCCTCTTCAGAACTCTCCAAGAAACACTTTATGGCTATTTTACTCCATGCTGGAGTCTTTGTAAACTCACTGTGATTAACAGCTGCTGGTCAATAGCTTAGAGTACTCTGCCAAGAACAGGTTCCAGAACTATGGTGGTCAAGGCCCTGGTGTTTCTCTGTCAATATATTCAGAGCAGCATCTCCAGTGATTTCTTTTATCTCTTCCCTGCCAGACTGTGACCCTGGATAATAAGAAAGCTGATAAACTATGTACCACTTTGAGGGAATATGTTAGATTATAGTGGCCTTGGCTTTAAGATAGCCACACTTTTCAGTTAGAAGATGAAGAGACAGTTTATAACCCTGCTTTCAAAGTGGGTGATTTGAACTAGGGTGGGGTGGTGTGGGGGTGGGGATTAATTGCAGCTTGAGTGTACTATAAGGACCAGGAGACTCATTATGAATTATTGGCTTGCCCTAGAGTTTTGAATGATTGGTCCTCTTTTTATCAGACTTTGAAAATCATGTGAACTAGTATCAAAAGGACAAAGTGTGGTTTAATAGTGCCTTATATTATTCCCATCTATTTAATATCATTAATCATCTTCATTTCCATACACAGTGCAATGTAAATAGCCTCAACCTCCCAACTGTAACAGCTTCTTTCCAGA